>JAMZAV010000844.1:0-251041 GCA_024449915.1 Sweltsa coloradensis | reverse complement strand
TTCAGCTCGCGGGTTCGTGTACTATGGATGTAACGCCGTGAAGAGTACGTGATCTCTGGGTACTGCTCCTTACGTCAGCTTAGTTGGGTAAACCAAGCAGACTATAGCCTGAACTGAGGACAGGCCATAGATATTAGCCCAAATATTTTTCAAGATGGACGTCAGGTTGACAGGTGAGCATACTAGACTTTAACACCAAATGATTACAAAATTCCCGTATGCAATAACTTTTATTGTTTCTGTTTGTACATTCCCATGCTGCACAAGCTAAAACCATATCAAACAATCCAGTAAAATACTTTATTGCATTAAAAAGCATAAATTAAAACGCCAAATCGCCATCTTGAATATGGCAGATTGAACTCTTCAATTTGCTACGCTCGCGTCTGTGCGGACGTATTGGAGACTGCGGGGAACATGGAAAGTGAGCGAATTCTTTTGTGAGCGAATTCTTAACTGCGCGAATTCTTAAGTGCGCGAAACGTCAAGTGAGCGAATGGATACTGCGCGAATTCTTAACTGCGCGAATAGTAAAGTGAGCGAAAAGGACACGCTAACTGTGGGAAAGTAAAGTGAGCGAATCCTTAACCGCGCGAATTCTTAAGTGCGCGAAAAGTAAAGTGAGCGAATAGACAGCTGCAGACAGAGAGTTACTATCTTTTCCAAAAACACAATTTTACAGCTAGCGAGAAGCGCCCGTGCGGGTAGGCATCCCACCTAACGTCTTTGCACAGCGGGCAGGTGTCACACCTGCATCAGGGGCTACCGAGATATTAGTAGAGCCTGGGGAGTGACATACCTGAATACTTTCTTAATTTCTTAACATCCTACAGCGCTACTACAGGGTGTACGTTTTTAATTCTAAACTGAGAAACTATGTTTTATTAATTAATTCATATTCTCAACTGTCTTTTTTTGTTATTTTTCTTTTTAATGGAATTAAAAACAGATTGAGCTGCTGACAAATTGACAAACAGATTGCTAGCTAGCTAATATTTTCTCCAAACGCTACTATAGACATAAGAAAACTAAAAAAATTAAGAAAACCACGAAAACCACTATCAGGATGGGGGATTACATCTGTAGACTTCATTCTAGATCTAACCCAGAAAACACAAATTCTCAATTCGGTACCGGAAAAGCAAGACCTTTCCTTGGTTGTGCGCGACGTAATTGTTGGATGAGCGAAGCGAAGACATCCATTTCACTGACCCTCAAAAAATTTAGCTCCAATGTTTTTTTTGTTTGTTTTTTGTATTTTTGTCTGTTTGTTCGCCCTCTACCGGGCAAACGGCATATGCGATCTTGATGAAAATTGGAGGAGACCTTCGAAATCTCTGAACTTAGAGCTGTATTGTTTTTGGTTACAATCGAAGAAATATTTCTCATGAATATCGTACTTTTAGGATCTTTTTCGATTTTTAGTGCGATATTTTCGTGACATTAGGCCGATTCGGATCAAACGGGTGGGGCTACAACGTTCATATATATCATGGACATTAAGGTTATGACGATGTATTGCTTTCTGAAAGAAAAAGTTGAAAAAGTTAGCCAGAATCCATAGATTAAAGGTTTTAATATGAGTTTTTTTAGGTTCATAATAACAATTAACAAGTAACAATAGAAACTTGATAAGAATCACCTACAATGCATTCAAAAAACACTTGCAAAGGAAAAGTGGTCCTACGCAAACTAAAAAATTACAAAAAGCTCATCCATCAACGCGGCGGGACTTATGCGTTTTTCTAGTTGGTAACACAGCACGCTAGCGGAACGCTGCAAATTTGTCCCACTTGATGTCGCCAATACAGCGGCGGCTCACGGCAGCAACCCATCACCATAGTACAACCGAATCGGCAGCAAAGTGACACAATGCCATTTTTGCCAATACTTTTAATATCGGCACCATACGGCAACGTACCCTAATGTCAGTCAACCGGTACCATATTAAGTTGCAGTTGACCGCCGGTATTGTACCGTACTGTATATATTGTATATATATATATATATATATATATATATATATATATATCCCCCACAACCCCCCACAAATACAAAAAATTGTAAAAAAAAAAAACGTTAGCCAAGCTCTCCTTCAAAAGTCTTTGGCTGTGAATGTGTTTAGATATAGAAATTGAGTCAATCTTTTCATTCTTCCTCTCTAGTTTCGCATTGAAAAGAAGTCAGATCTTTTCGCCTGTTGACGAGCGCCAAGCTAACCATTTTCGTGGTAAAAAAAGTAAAAACTCAAAATCATAAAAAATTACTTGGCCATTGAATTTGGTTCATTATGAGAATTTTAAAAAGTCAATGGCCAAGTAATTTTTTTATGATTTTGAGTTTAACATTTTTACTTTTTTACCACGAAAATGGTTGGCTTGGCGCTCGTCAACAGGCGAAAAGATCTTACTTCTTTTCACTGCGAAACTAGAGAGAAATGATTGATTGATTGGATATTGCTTAACGTCTCATATTTATGCAACTTGGCTAATCGAGACGTAGGGAGGGACGTAAGGGATGACGCGGGGGGACAAGGGGTGGACAGGCCTGTGCTGGTCAGAACCAGCCACAAGCGAATGGGGAGGTTAGGGGTTCCCCCACGTCGTGGTCGTCTCCGTCTGTGTCATCATCCGTCCGTGTTGTCATTGTCGTCGCCGTCGGGGAGGTAGTCAGAATGAAATGATTGTCTCAAATTCTATATCTCACAACATTCACAGCCAAAGACTTTTGATGGAGAGCTTGGCTGCCGTTTATTTTATTTTTTTTTTACAATTTTTTGTATTTGGTGGGAGGGGGGGGGGGAAAATCACATCTTTTTGCTGTTTGTTTCATATCAAGGCGTGAAATACTTGTAAATGAAAATTTATCATAGTTTATTATTATTATTTATTATTATCATAGTTTATTATTTAAGTAACTGGTGTAAAAATTAAATATAAAAAGGAAATATTTGAGTGGCCAACCAACCCATGGAACAATGATATTTAGTGTAGTTTGCCTGTACATCAATAAATATATAAAAATAATTAAAACGGTTTAATTTTAACGTGGCTGAGTTTTTCCCGGTTCAATTTAAAAAAAAAATCTCGTCTATGTCACAAAATAATTCGACACCCGTCTTGTACATATTTTACGTTTTTTTTTTTTTAAATTACGAAATTGATTATTTATAATGGGTAAAAACTAAATAGTGAACAAAATTTGTAAAACATTAGTGATTAGAGCAAATTCACGCCTTTTGTAATATTTTTTGTCGTATGTACATCCATTGTTACCAAAGTTATAAGGCTGAAAATAAGTAAACATACAGGACAAAATCATTAAAAATACCATGTACGTGTTCTATTTTTGGATGAGCGTAGCGAGCGAAGCGAAGATTCCATTTCACTGCACTGGAGAAAAAAATCCGGAATGTTTTTTTTTTCTTTTTTTCGTTTTTGTCTGTTTGTTAGCACGATTCCGGCTAAACGATACTCCGATTGCGATGAAATTTTATTGAGACCTTCGAAATCTCTGAACTTAGAACTGCCACGTTTTTGAGCGCAATCGAAAAAAAAAAAATCATAAAAATAGCAATTTTACGATTGTTTTCGATTTTTAAAAAAATTTCTTCGATTTATAATACCTACACGCTTTGTCCGATTGTAATGATTTTTTCACAGAACCTTTATTTTATGAATTTATGTATTCGTGGAAAATTTAAGCGCAATCGAAAAATTATTTCTCATGAAAATCGCAATTTTACGGGGTATTTCTTTTTTAAAACAATTCATTGACTAAAAACACCTACATGCTTCATCCGTTTGTAATGATTTTTTCACAGAACCTTAATTTTATGAATTTATATATTAGTGTGAAATTTGAGCACAATCGAATAATTATTTCTCATGAAAATCGAAATTTTACATTTTTTTTCTTTTTTAAAATTACGATTAATTAAAAAAATGAAAAAATTAAGTTTATTTTTTATTTATTTTAAATATTTAAAAAAAAAATCTCCAACTTACTAATGATTTTTTCACAGAACAGAAAATCCACATAACACATGGCAGCTCAATGCACCAATTACGCTCATCCAACAACGCGGCGGGACTTACGCGTTTTCCTAGTTGTTAAAGCATGAATGTATTATAGACTAGGAAAACGCTTAAGTCCCGCCGCGTTGATGGATGAGCGTAATTGGTGCATTGAGCTGCCATGTGTTGTTTTAATTTTTACATCGACATGAGGATCAGGGGCGCGTCAACGGGGTAGGTCATATTATCGCGCCACCTGTTATATATGAAGTTTATAAATATTGTTTTATTGCAAAAAAATTGTTTATTAGGGATTGAAAATGTTTTATTTTGTTTTTAAATATTTTTTTATCGCCGAACAAGTAGTTTGCGACTGTAATTGAATTGATAAAGTACCGAATTTCCACATCACCTTATTAAAATTTTGTCTTTAATGGAGGTATCGGTTAGACGCGTTATTACCATTTTTTAACGTGGATGTATCACCATTATAGGCACTACACTTTACCACGAAGACATCATTTTGATATAGTTTCTGACTATTACAGAGTGAACGGGAAGCAACAAAGAAGAATGTTGATATAGTTTCTGACTATTACAGAGTGAACGGGAAGCAACAAAGAAGAATGCAATCTGATCAAATGGAAATGCTAGGTTTATCAGAGATACCAACAAAGCTAATTCCAATTGCAAACGCTTTGGATCCTAGGCTTATTACAGCCGAGTAAAGGGTCATTATCGTCATTATCGTCGTCTAAATTAAAAATGAATATGAAATTATTGAATAATGATAAAAATGATTTCTATACATATTTTTTTTTTTTTTTTTTTTTTTTTTTATAATATGAAATAAAATTCCTTAAATGACTTTGAATGAGAAATTTGGAAAGTTATGTGATAATAACCATATAATATAAGTTTTACCTGGATAGATCCTCGGTAGGTATTACACCATTACAAACTTAAGGGGCTATATGTGCGTAATCAGCACATTTTCAAGAATATGTGCATATGAAAAACAAAACTCTTGCTATTTGTGGGGATCAAAACCGTTCGTTGCTTCTACTTAGGCGAGCATTTGCTTCGACAGGTCAATTAATTTGTTTTACTGAATGGTGGTAACTTTGAAAACCTCTGGGAGAAATGTTTATGTTCGTTCCTCGTGGAGGTTCTCCCTTATCAACGAGTCAAACAGAGCGTTTCCTAGTTTATTATCTAGATTGTTGATATTCATTAGACACGTATAAAATACTTTTATTCGTGCGTGGCACTGGCATTAATGTTTTGTTTTATAATTCCAAACACAAAAATGTATTTAATACAAATACGAAAATAAATAGGGCACACAGTTCTCTATAGTCAGTGCCCCCGCCACACGGGAAATAAGTTTTGAAAACCCCAATTTTCATGGATTTGTTTGTTTATTTTCAATAACAATAATGCTAATTTTCTGAAAATGTTTTGGAAATATGTTTCCAGTGTGTCAGCAACTTGAAAACTTCCATAACACACCATGTTAATCTAATACAACGAAATATGTTTTCAAAACATATATTAACCGCGTGTTTTGACTCTCATTGTAATTCTTGTTGTTTGACAAACAATTCATAAAATTGATTACATACGATGGCTATAGATGTGTGTGTGTGCATTCATCGTTTTGCACAATTGATGCTATATACACAACGAATCAACGAATTAACGAATATCTATCCGATTCGATTACTGAAAGTACTACAAATTGATATCGAAACTATCGACGGAACTCTTATTTTTCTAATTTTTGTTTAAAATAGGAAAACGCTTAAGTCCCGCCGCGTTGTTGGATGAGCGTAATTGGTGCATTGAGCTGCCAATTGTTATGCGGATTTTCTGTTGTTCTGTGAAAAAATCATTACTAAGTTGAAGATTTTTTTTAAAATTAAATAAAATAAAATAAAAAATTAACTTAAATTTTTTTTTTAATTAATCGTAATAATTTTAAAAAAGGAAAAAATCGTATTATTGAAATTTTCATAAGAAATAATTATTCGATTGCGCACAAATTTTACACGAATATATTAATTCATAAAATTAAGGTTCTGTGAAAAAATCATTACAATAGGATAAAGCATGTAGGTGTTATAAGTCAAAGAATTGTTTTAAAAAAGAAAAAAACGTAAAATTTCGATTTTCATGAGAAATAGTTTTTCGATTGCGCTCAAATTTCACAAGAATACCTAAATTCATAAAATTAAGGTTCTGTGAAAAAATCATTAAAATCGGATAAAGCATGTAGTGTTAATAAGCTGAAGAAATTTTTTAAAAATCGAAAAAAATCGTAAAATTGCGATTTTAATGAGAAATAATTTTTCGATTGCGCTCAAAAACGTGGCAGTTCTAAGTTCAGAGATTTCAAAGGCCTCCATAAAATTTCATCGCAATCGGAGTATCGGTTTAGCCGGAATCGTGCTAACAAACAGACATCAATACGAAAAAAAGAAAAAAAAGAAAAAAAACATTCCGGATTTTTTTCTCCAGTGTAGTGAAATGGAATCTTCGCTTCGCTCGCTACGCTCATCCAATAAACTGTACACCGTGTCTGTATTTAAGTACATGTACATTCATGTGAAAATTATCAATAACTAAAGTTTTCTCAATAATTTATTTGACAAAAAACTACTGATCGGATTTCGACAAGACCTCTTTAAAAATATGCACCAGACTTTTTAGACAAGAAATAAACTAACTCTCTAGATAGAAAGTGCACTGAACGAAACTTTGCAGCATAGAGTAATATGCAGGGTATGTGTTTTTATCTAAAATACGCACTCTTGACGTGCGGATGAGCCGTGAAAAAGTGCACGCTGCATATTACTCTATGCTGTAAATTTTCGTTCAGTGCACTTTCTATCTAAAAAGTTTGTTTATTTCTTGTCTAAACAGTCTGATGCATTTTTACAAAGAATCCTTGTCGAAATCCGATCAGTAGTTTTTTGTCAAATTAATTAATGAGAAAACTTAAGTCATTGATAATTCTCACTTGTGTGATGCGTACATTGTTATAACAAGCTAACGACTTAGTCAAAAATCGAAATAATCGCTATTACAAGGAATGATATGTTTGCTAAATATTATTCATTTGAGTGTTGTCTAAATAATGAATAGAATAAAAGTTAGAGCGTGATAAGTGATGCGCCGTTCAGCAGGCGCCAACTTGCGAAATAAGGATTTATACCCAATACTAGTCACGTGACCTATCGATCGTTTTAAGCTCCGCCCATTTCGAGTCGTCAATTGGATTTGATTTTGAAAAAATATTTTTTGTTTGTTATTTACCTGGCTGTGAAATGCCGTGCCCATCCATGCAAGGTCTATCGAATATTGAACGTCAAGGTACCCCTAAACTCCGCTCGTAGATTGAGTAATCATTGCAATATTTTTACGGTATTTCGTACTGGCTATGTTTTCCATAGTATTGTCACAGATGATGCACTACACTGCGTTATATGCATTTCAAAACATGTTTAATAATTTTTAAAATACAATCCAGATATTACAAATCTTTCCCGACCAGGTGATTGAACCCAGGTCTCACACATTTCGGGTATAAGGGCGCCTTAGCGAACTAGACTAGGAAAACGCCAAAGTCGTTGTTAGACGAGTGAGCGAGTCACGTGTTAAGTACCCGGGAACATTTACATTTAAGTTTAATAATCATATCGGTATAAATAATAGTGTTTTGAGTTGGTATAAGGGCGCGTCAACTGTAAGGCTATAATGCGCCACTCTAGCCTATGATAGGCTACATAGGCCTATGGTAGGGGAAAAAAGTAATGTTACCGGGTACTCAACACATGGCTCACTCACTCGTCTAACAACGACTTTGGCGTTTCCCTAGTTAGACGAGTGAGCGCAGCGAACGTAGTCTACAACGCTACTCGATCGGTCCTTGGTCGTGATTAATTCTGTATGTTAAATGTTAAATGTTAAATGTCTGTCTGTCCAGTCCCATACGGCCGAACGGCCAAATAGACTGAGCTGAAATTTTAAACAGACATCCGTGACCAGGTAACTGAGAACTGCTAACAAAATGAGCACAATCTGTTGCGATTTAAACCTCAAGAAATAAAAAACTAAAAATCAAAATGAATATTAACGACAATGGTTTTCATTTTGAAATAATATATTTTTTATTTACCTGGCTGTGAAATGCCGTGTCCAAGGTTAATCGAATGTAGGACGTCAAGGTACCCCCAAATTCCGCTCGTAGATTGAGTAAACCTTGCAATATTTTCACGTTTTTCGTACTGGCTATGTTTTCCATAGTATTGCCACAGATGATGGACTACACTGCGTTATATGCATTTCAAAACATGTTGAATAATTTAAAAAATACAATCCAGAAATTACAAAATCTTTCCCGACCATTGAACCCACGTCTGCCATTTCGGCTATAAGGGCGCTTTAGCCAACTCGACTAGGGAAACGCCAAAGTCGTTGTTAGACGAGTGAGCGAGTCACGTGTTGAGTACGCGGGAACATTTGCATTTAAGTTTGATTATAATATTCGTATAAATAATAGGGTATTTAAGTTTAGGTCATAGTTTAGGCCATAATGCTCCACTGTAGCCCATGATAGGCTAGGGAGGCCTAAGGTAGGGGGAAGAAAAGGAATGTTCCCAAGTACTCAACACATACCCGGTTTCTACTTCTTACCCCTACCTTAGGCCTCCCTAGCCTATCATGGGCTACAGTGGAGCATTATGGCCTAAACTATGACCTAAACTTAAATACCCTATTATTTATACGAATATTATAATCAAACTTAAATGTAAATGTTCCCGCGTACTCAACACATGACTCTCTCACTCGTCTAACAACGACTTTGGCGTTTCCCTAGTATAATTAACAGAGTACCCTGCATACTTTTTTCAGTTGTGTTTGCACTGCCACTGACATTATATAGGTAGATTCGTTTGATATACCTTCACATTTTCTAATTTTGCACTTTCTGTATATATAAAGTGCAATTGCAGTTATCGCGTTTTATTTCAGAGTGTAGGGACAAAGACAAAGAAAGTGGAATTAACAAAAGGCGACAAAACTAAAAAAAACGTTAGACATGAGATGTGCATATTGAATTATTTGCAATTGGTAGAATGTGCATCTATTCGTCAAGAAATACATTATTTAAATATGTATAATTGTACAAACAGACCAAGAATTAGACAGAATTAAATTGGTAGCTGCATAGCTCAGTTGGTAAGAGCATGGCCCGGAAAGTCCCGATATATATCAGATGGATATGGTAAGGGGGCCTAGTCTTATGTTTTGTTTTTTAATTGAGTGTGAAATACTAGTAGGCTTCTTTAGTTAGACCTCGTAACCAAAAGCAACGTTATGTTTATATGGTTGCAGTAGCCCATGTATAAGTAATTATTTTTTACTGCCTACATATCGAAAGTGTATCCTTGAATTCGGCCGTGAGTGGCACCATAACCATCCATTCCTCGCTAAAACGGTGGCTGTGGTTCGGAACTGGGGGAGGGTGCAGCCAATAATCCTGAAACCGCGTTCGTTTTATTACTGGTGGCAAAGTGTAGCACCCGGCGAGTGCGATTACGTCATTGCACTACCACCACGTTTAGGTTAACATGGTTATCTAGTTCTAGTTGTAAGTTACTAGGCCGCTTCGCGAACGCTTTTTTAGTCGCGTTGATGTATGAGCTTTTTTAAGTTTTTAGTATGCGTGGGATCTCTTTATTTCTTCAAGTTCAATTGCAAATCATTTTTGTTAAATTAGGATAATTTTTATAAAGTAGTACTAATTGCTATGGTAATACCAAATGTAGGCCCGAAGACTTGCTTTTTGTACGCATTGTAGGTGATTGTTGTCGTTGATTGTTGAAGTTTCTATTGTTACTTGTTAATTTTTATACACCTCAAAACAACTAATATTAAAACCTTTATTTCTATGGATTCTGCCTAACCTTTTCAATTTTTTCTTTCAAAAGGTACTACATCACCATTACCTTAATGTCCATGTAAAATATGAACGTTGTAGCCCCACTTGTTTGGTCAGAATTGGCCCAAATGTCACGAAAATATCGCACTAAAAATCGAAAAAAATCGTCAAAATACGATATTCAAAAGAAATATTTCTTCGATTGTACCCAAATAACGGCCCAAAAACGGCATATTATGCCGTTTGGCCGGCAAAGCGCGAAGAAACAGACAAAGAAAACAAAACAAAAAACATTGGAGCTAATTTTTGTTTTGTGGGGGTGAAGTGAAATTGAAGTCTTCGCTTCGCTCATCCAACAATGGAAATTTCAAGAAAATAGTTTTAAAATCAAATTAAATATTTTATGTTTTTGGATTTTGGATTTTGATAGAAGATTGTGACTTATTCAACTTTTAATAATCAACAACAATATTCAAGAGTGATCACTGTCCACGATTCTTGCCAGTCATTTTTGTAAGGTGTATCATTTTTCAATTCGTCGTCATAACCAACAACAGATGTATCTCATGCGTAAAGCGCGAGACTATGATTCGGGAGATACCGGGTTCAAATTCCGCCACAAGTAATCCTGACTGAAAGTTTCCCCCATATATTTTGTTCAGTCGTTAATGCGAAGCGAATGCAAGGAATAGATTCCTCGGACATTCCCTTCACAACAGGCAAGTGTACTTAATTCTAGTAATGCCTTTTCTTTATTTTGATAATGATAAAATAGTGTACGATTTTTGTTATTAAGTCAGTATATTGGTAATAGGGTAGTCTCGTCGAACTCTTTTATTATTCAAATCAATTACCCTTTAATTTAAGGTTATTGGTACACATATGTACCACCACATTTCAAAATCTACATAGTTGAATCTGCCAGTTTTTCTTACTTTTAGCCCGGGTAAAAAGCTGCTTTGTTTTGTTCGGAATTGGTAGAATTTTATCCCACTAAATTCTAATGATTATTAGGATTTTTGTAATGGTTCAAAAATCAAATTGTATATAAAAACACAGAAATACACAAATTTCCGGGATGTACCAGATATTTTGTTTGCCTGAGTAGATTAAATTTGAACATGTAAAAAAAGTGAAAAAATGAAAAATTGCAAAAATCTTATTTTCGAAAATGAACTCAAATTTTGAATTTAAAAAAACTTTGATGTAAATTTTGAATCCAAAATCAGTATTTTTTCCTAAAAAATCAAGGGAAAAAATCAAAAATACTTCAAAAAATCAGAAATTTCGTATTTTTGAGGTAGAAAGCAAAATTTTGAATCACGAATTCTTGTCCGGGTTAAGAACCACGTTCTATACACTAGGAAAACGCTTAAGTCCCGCCGCGTTGTTGGATGAGCGTAATTGGTGCACTGAGTTGCCATGTGTTACGCGGATTTTCTGTTGTTCTGTGAAAAAAACATTAATTAGTCGAAGATTTTTTTTAAATAAATGAAATTAAATTAAAAATTAACTTAATTTTTTTAAATTAATCGTAATTTTAAAAAAAAATCGTAAAAATGAAATTTACATAAGAAATAGTTATTCGATTGCGCTCAAATTTTACAAAAATCTATTAATTGATAAAATTAAGGTTCTGTGAAAAAACCATTACAATAGGATAAAGCATGTAGGTGTTATAAGTCAAAGAATTGTTTTAAAAATGAAAAAACCTGTAAAATTTCGATTTTCATGAGAAATATTTTTTCAATTACGCTCAAATTTCACACGAATATTTTAATTCATAAAATAAAGGATCTGTGAAAAAATCATAACAATCGGCTAAAGCATGTAGGAGTAATAAGTCGAAGAAATTTTTTAAAATTCGAAAAAAATCGTAAAATTGCGTTTTTTATGAGAAAAAATTTCCCGATTGCGCTCAAAAACGTGGCAGTTCTAAGTTCAGAGATTTCGAAGGCCTCCATAAAATTTCATCAGAATCGGAGTATCGGTTTAGCCGGAATCGTGTTAACAAACACACAAAAATACAAAAAAAAGAAGAAAAAAAAACATTCCTGCTTTTTTTACTCCAGTGTAGTGAAATGGAATCTTCGCTTCGCTCGCTACGCTCGCTGCGCTCATCCAACTAAAATAATTTTGTTTCGCAAATTGAAACATAATTACATTATTTTTTTAATTGATATAATTAATTATAAGCTGAAAGTATAACACATAATTTGGGCGGGAAAACAGGTTAAAGTTGATGGCGGGAAACACTGGTTGATGGTTGATGTTGGAGTCAGAATCGAGGTATTGAAATACATTTAGTATTCACTTTTGTAGTGAAAAACACCTTTATTCGGTCTTGAGTATTTACATTACAGCTGCGTTCAGGAGACATAACCAAATTACATATTGCAAAAAGAAAATGTAGACAAGTTTCAGGGTAAGATTTTAAATGTTAATTTATTACATTCTTTTACAATCAGACACATACTTTGAACGTCATTCTAAGAGTCAGTCAGCCTGTGTGAGCGTCCTGTAGTAAATACTTCATTGAGTAGCAATCCTCATTTCTATCCAAATAATTTACCCTTGCGTTTGATGATCTTGAAATCGAAGTCGATGCAGGCGGAACCAGAATCGAAATCAGTGTTGACCTTGCCTACAAAGCGACCTCCCATTAAGAGGGCATTATCCAAATCTGCGGTATGATTGCTGATATCGACGAATTTCGTCTCGTCACTGCAGAGTTTTCCCTGTAGAGGCATCGCACAAACATAAAACATTTATTAGTTACCAAGAACAAGGTATTTTAAAATAAAAGCAATACGTCACTAAGGAATTTCCTTCTGGGCGCGGATCGAAACGTGTTGAAAACACTTTTAGTTTGCTTTTAGCTTGCTTGATGACGGACTTGGTCCGAAAGCTGTAGAAAATGATATGCCTACTGCTTACTGGTCCGAAAGTGTCATATTGAGCGTTGCCAGCACGCTGAAGATGCAAGAAGTTTTCGTTCTAGCCTCTCGCTCAACATTCTTGAGCACTCATGTTATTATGATGGCGTTTTCAAAATGTACAAGTAAAAAAGGTTGTAAAACCCTATTTAAAGATTATATTCAACCTTTTACCACTAGATAGAACAAGAAAGTTTCCACTTTCATTTCACGTTTGTAGTTCTTGATAAACAATTAATACGGGTATTTGTTAAAGTAATTATAAGATTTCGCACGTGTTTTATGCCATCTTTTTGCTTTGCCTAGTCCGAAACCTTAGGCACTTGACGAAGATTTGTCGTGCTGGAGAATGCTAGAACCATAGTCTTTCAACAACTTTCGGATCACAGCTTAGTGTGTGACGTCATCCAGCACACAGTTTCTTTCCCATTGTAAACTAACGGTTGGTATGTTGGTAAAAGTCTCTCAAAGGCACTGTTCACAATCGAATATTTCAATTTCCCCCGTTTTATTTTGGATTTAATGTTGAACAGCCAACTAAATTAAATATTGAATTAAATACTTTTGGCTATCAAATAGTTTTACATCTACTTTACTTTACATTACTCAACGGGTCACAACTTACCTCAGTTACTGGGCAACCGGTGGGCACACTCATTGCTGCCATGACGGTCTTGGCCTCCAAGCTAATGTTGTCCATCTGAGCACATCCGTCAACATCAACCTTGGATATGTTGAGCGCGGGAATTATGTTTTTATAAGGCTGACCCCAGAATCTCACCTACAGAAATCAGTTGAAAGTAGAGAAAAACATGTGCAGGAAAATATGCACTGAGTAGTTTTGTTTTATTATTAATGGCCGTTGTAGGGCAGATAATTATTAGATAGCAAGCTCAAATTCAGGGGGTTGTCGGTACCAGTCCCTGGCAATCCTGACGGATAAGTGATAACTAATTAATTAATATTCTAAAAGCTGTAGGACATCCGGATAACTTTCTTCTTCTAACCACTTGAGACTCGTAGGGAATCTCTTTCGAATGGCAGGGAGGAGAGGGTGAGCTGATGTATTTTTAAGTTACTTGTGCATCCTTCCAACTAGCCACTAGTCAGCACCGCACACCCTGTGACCCTAGGACCCACGAAGCCCTAGGTATACTGACTGACTGAAGTTTCTGGGTCACAGGTAAAAATTGGGGGGGATTCCCCACCTCCCTTTAATCCCCTTCCTACGCGCCTGGAATTACCTACAACCTTAAGAGGCTGTACTGTACTTTCCAGTGGGTATTCCTACGAAAAATGTTATTTAAATCAGACTTAATTAGGAACACGTTCTCTCAAATGTGTTTCGTTTTAGGAAAGTTTTAGGAGAACACGGTCATTTTCCAACATTAGAAATGTATTACTTGAAAATTTCGTAGTGTGGTTTGGAATCAAACAAACTGTCGTTTTTTTTTTTTTACAAGTTCTTAGCACTGGAATTTAGGAGAAAAATTAAAGTTACAATATAAATGTATTATATTATACCGACAGTGTTGGTTCGAGCGTCAAACGCGCGACTCTGATTCGGGAGGTTCCGGGTTCAAATCCCGTTGAGACCGGAAACCCTGTCTGAAGTTTTTTCGCGATAATTTCCTCAGTCGTTAATGCGAATGCAAGGATTTGAGTCCTCTTCAATAGTCCTCGGACATCCCTTTCATAACTGTCCTAATTCCAATATACCTAGTAAGACACCCGAAGGGGGGCATATTGCACCCTAGGCAGGTTTCCGACGAGAAATTATAAAAATTCTATAGCATATTATCAACTTTTTACAGCATTTTGCATGAAATATAAAACAAAAATTTGTCTGTTTTCAGTGGACTTCCTGTTTCTTCCGAGAACAGATATCCCCACGGGAACAAAATTGTCAATCCTACATAGTATATTGGTCGGTGGGGTCGGACATTAACCATACGGTTTTCAACTTAATTCCAACGTTGGCCTAACGTTGTGTTTTGGGTTGACTCCAAAGAAATCATATTATACTGGTTGGTTTTAGGACATTTTTCTACCTTAAGGTTTTTATACGGCAAATTACGACTGGTTATTTTATGACGGATGCTGATGGTGGAGGGGACCAGTTGGTGGTGCATGCGATCTAAGCAAGTTGAATTTGAGGGGTGTTTGAGGACTCTGTAACGGCTTCGGATGGAGTGGGTATTTGCGTGTGTGCCGACAGATTACGATCGGTAGGTTTTTAGTCATTTTCCGACGTAGGATCGTCGTTAGTTTTCAGGAGCATATTACATTAGACAGGTTGGATGCTGAAGTTGGTTAAAGGTTGGTATTTATGTGTGTGCCACCAGAATGTGAACGGTTGGATCATAGTTGGTTTTCAGGAGATACGTTTGCCACCGACCGACTAAAAACAAAGTTAGTAGTAGTAGAATATCAGTGAAAGATACTTACTTTGGCAGTAGTAAAGGAGTCGAATTCCACACATCCTGTTGAATATAATTTGCAGTCTGGGGTGATCGTCAACTTAACGGGCCGGGTCTCACAACAGACTTGGTTTTAAGATCTTTGCAGGTGGCGAGCTTGATGACTACAATCGAGTAGGCAGACTAGAATAAATAAATAAATACTATTACTATCCTAGAGATAAGACATAGCATTTTATGTCATTTTATGGCATTTTGTAGCATTTACATTTTTCCAAAAATTTTTGACCACATAAAAACTTGTGTAAAATAAATAAATAAACCGTATTAGAGTCTATCCACTCAGTCACACAACTGATTTTCAGTGGGGGACAGTAAACCAAAGTGACCAAGCCAACCCTGCAGGCCTCGACGCAATCGACGAGTGAACGATAACCAACCAAAGATCGATATTTTAATAGGAAATTTAGCAATCAGTGGTATGGACTGTGCAAACATCTGCGGATCAACGCCAGTATCAACAAGGCCGATTCAGGACAACTTAAAAATTATTATGTGCCTCGTTGCTAGGACGGCTTCAAAGTCATCGTTTACAAATTCTTAAGACATGAACTGATGGACTAAGTCCAAATCACAAGATAAAAAACTTGTGACTTTTGCGGGAATCGACCCTGGACCTTCTACATTGGAAGCAGATACGCTAACCACAAGAGCAACGCCACACAAGAGACGACGAGATGATGACAACAATATGACGTTTCCTCATATTTTAATTTTTAAATAATATTCCATTGAGTTTAAATTCATATCAACTGAATTACATTTTATAAACTAATTACAAATACTATCTTGGTTTAAGTGAAAAATTAGCGCTTTATAGCATCTATACAGAAAACGCTATTTTCGTATTGGTTTTCTAAATATTGTCAAGGTTGGCGTAGGCCGACATCGTGTTGTCGGGGACACTATAGTGCAGTTTAAACTAGTGCAACGATTACTTTATTGGTATATGTTGTTACTAACGACCAAAATACTTTTTTTCAAACAAACAAATACTTTATTTTAAAGTTGTAGACATTACACAATAAATACCTGGGAATACAACCCTTAACTTTCTATTTTAAATTAGTGTTACACAGATTAAACTTAAATGTAGAGATACTCCAAAATTAATGAAAAAAATAACATGGAAAAATGGGGGGAAAACCTGCTGCAAAAGAAAAACTTGTGAGAAGTTTAAGGCAGGCATGATGCCTTGCAACATGACTAATGATTAAGGTTCATGTCCAGTTGGTTTACAGATAGATATCAAAACATAATTTCACAATAAAATGTATTTTGGCATTTTATGTTTATACTTTTTAAAGTGATGCCTTGATGGTGAAGGATTAAATAATTGCCTAAAGAGAAAATTAGTTCATAGGTATGGCTATGGCACCGACTGTACAAATTTTCGGTAAGTTTAAACAAAAGTCTTGGATTTTAGGGATTTTAAACCGGAAATACTTGAATTTGGTTGTACGACTATGCGCATTGTTAAGTTCTGAAGGCATTTTACATTGCAGAATATGAGCCTTTAATGTGACCGACCATAGCATCAAGAAATGAGCATTTGGGTCACAAATTGTCAATGTAGAGCTCGAAAACTTGACTTTACGAGACGAAATTGGCATTGTTACTAATTTACGAAAATACCAAAATGGACATTTTATGTATAGTTTTATTATAAGTATTCAAAAGATTGTTGCATATCAAAACTAACATTTAAAGATAATTTTGAATTACTTTTCTTAAATATGGCTCAAATCACATTTGTTATACGGTAATAAATAATACTATACACAATTTTTGGCGTAAAATTGTAATTGTAAAATTGTTTCTTTGTCATTCGAACATTTACATAATACTACTTACTATACTCACAAAATATTAATGATTTACCAATGTAGTAAGTATTACCAAATATCAGCTAACAAAAACAAACTAAACTGGCTTATGACTAACCGGTCTGATGATAAATATAATATGGTATTGTGGTTCAAATACTTACACAATTGACGGCCTGAGAAGCTGAGAATTGCAGCACTACCAAGACGGCTACTGAAGACACGAGAACCATCATGTTTGCCATGTTGCTGTGAGAAGTCAACTGATTTGCAGGATTCAGGAGGTGTACTAGACCTACATTGGAAATACACCCCCCTTTTATATTGATGCTACTCAAGGTTTTTACGTCGTTGCACAACTATTATCGGTTTTTTGCTATTTGAAATTATTGCAATCAATAATAACAAAATGATATTTTCAATGAAACGGTTGTTAAGCACATTGATGTGTCCATCCGTTGTGACTTGTGATGATGATTACTGAACACATTACGGAAAGTATTTTGTGAGAAAAATAACGATTGATGTTAGTGTGCTAAGCTACCCTGTCATTGGCCGTCGTTAGCAGCCTGGACATTATTATTGACAGGGTAATTAGATTAAATAGGAAAAATAAGTAAATTGCATTTACTTTTGGATCAAATTTTTGATTGGTATGACGTCGATTTATCATTACTAATTCATAGTTGGGTCATTACTGTGATAGGAAGGTCAATTCACATATTATTACGTTGAAATTAATATTGCCGAAAAACTCAATAATGAGATTATAAATACGATGTCGATCAATCGGTTGCGTTATATAATTATAATTATGTTGGAACATTATGTAAGACAGTCTAGGTTAAAATCTTACATAAGAAATAGCGTTTTGTTTCCTGCCAATCATGTCAATATCAGCAGCAGACAAGGTAAATATAAGGGATGACATCGGTTACCCGGTTACCTGGGTTACCCACATCCGAACAATTCAATGACTCGAATATTTTTCGTATAGGGCCTACGTTTTGTAAAAACAACAATAACATACTATAACACTGCGAACGTATATACATTAATAAGAGATAGTTATGAAAACTACCCTAGTCCAAATATGGTACTTACAACTTTATTATTGTTATTTGTGGCCACATTACTACAGGACACAATGTCCCACAAGTGCAATTCGCCATTATTTAAATGCTTGTGTTTACTCTACTGTTTACTCTTTACTGTAAAATTTACAAGTCGTGTTTTACGTTTGTCCTACAGTTCAACTTAATTTATTTCATTGTTGAAGTATAGTATTGGTAGTTTTAGACCATGGAGTTCGTACTATATAAAATCCATCGTTAGATCTTCGGCAAAAATTCTACTTTCTATATGTAGAATTTGTAATTTGTCTAAGGTTACACCAAACAAATCGCACCAGTTACTTTGAAGAATAAAGAGGGCCTGGAACCAAATTAACGTTTTACTACCCGTTGTCATCCCAAGATAGTATATAATATAATATAAGGAAATCATATAAATGAACCCTGGCAGATTTGTTGAGTGAGGGTTGGAGAAAGTTTCCAACATAGAAAGCGAAACGTATGTATTTACATGTTGGTCCTGCTTCGAAATCAGTTTATACATATGGACATTAAAAACCTAAGTGTAGCTTCGATGCTATGTGATAACTAAAGATTCTCTAGAAAAGACACAAATTATTATTATTATTTATGTATTAGTCAATAAAAAATAATTTTAAACACAGGCCTATGCGGTATAGTGCCGTTTAAAAATATCGAAATGTCATCAATAAATAGTACCATATACATTATAATTTTTATGTTTGGTACGTTGAAACTAAGTATTTTCTCATATTCGGCAAATACGTTGCTTCTGCAGCCATCAGATTACGAAACAAATTCAAAATAATATTAAAAAAACAGAACAAAAACAAAATCAAAACTTGCTCTTTACAACAAATTAAGTTATATAAATCTATTTAAAATTATAGTTACATAAAAAAATACGCATACAAAAGGAACATTAGCTATTGCATTGACCAAAGTGCAGATAATTTTTTATTTCGCTTCCCATGCCATGATTGTCACAGATGTAACAAGTCGTTATTGTTAATGCGTTATCTCACGCCGGGACTCGGTCTAATTTGTTCTTAATGTACGATTCACATGACGAGGATCATCATCATCATCAGGAGGGATGGGGATCATTAGAGCGCCCCTGAACCAGCCTTCAGTTCATCACCCGATGACACCAATTAAAATTTATCAAATATTAGAATGTAAAAAGAAGGTCACCATTTGATCGATTCCATGCATTTCAACACCGGTATAGCACTTTGGAATGCGTTTCTATCTTTCTATTGTTTACTCTCATTCGTATAAATGGCATTGGAGCAAAATGATAACAGACATATTGTGAAATATGACGTAATTTGGTGTTAGGGTCTTCTCCTACTTTATCTTATTAAAAGATTAAACATGCGGATAGATTGGGAAAGTTGAACTTCAGTTAAATATAAATACAAAATAAATAATAATTAAATAGTGTATGTCCTATATAGCTAATGCCTAGGATATTTTAGCCTCTCTAGGCCCCGTCTGGTCCAGGGAAAGAATTTGACACAAAGTATTCGTCTGCCAATCGTACAATACAATGCGAGAAAAGGTATCCGTCTGCCGATCGTACAAGGCGAGAAAACATACAATATCCATTTCGCAAACATCGGGGGAGAATTTCACTCCCCGAAACTAGAGACTATCTCTGTCAGTCGTCGTCGTGGACCTCTTCCCCTCTCCTGTACGGCCTTACCGACGAGGACTACGACGACAGAGACGATGACGTCAGAAACACCCCCTTTCCTCCCCCAACCTGTAGGATCTAGATCTGTCTAGCAAGGGTCTGGACTTCACACATTTCCTATAGGCTAAAGAGGCACATTAATACCTTACGGTTAAAGCGCCCAAAAACAAAACGCCTAAAATTCAAATACAATATAGAATTCTCCGTGTTATGTTCAAGAGTTAGAAACTTTTTAATTTTTGGTGGAGGCGCCGGGTCCAATATTTCAAGAGTATTTACGAGAAATTCAGTGGGACTCGAGCGCGCGGTAAGTTTTATTTGAATTTCCGTATTTCTAACGGTATGTTGACCTAACGGTTGAAGCGCCCATAAACAAAAAGCCTCAAACTCATTTTCTCAAATAAAATATAGAATGCTCCGTGTTATGTTCAAGAGTTAGAAACTTTTTAATTTTTGGTGGAGGCGCCGGGTTCAATATTTCAAGAGTATTTACAAGAAATTCAGTGGGACTCGAGCGCGGGATAAGTTTTATTTGAATTTCCGTATTTCCAAGGGTATGTTGACCTTACGGTTGAAGCGCCCAAAAACAAAAAGCCTCAAACTCAGATAAAATTTAGAATACTCCGCGTTTATGTTCAAGAGTTGAAAACTTTTTGGTTTTGGTGGAGGTGCCGGGTTCAATATTATACCATACATTCAATGGGACTTGAAGCGCGGCGCGTTTAATTTGGATTTCAGTTTTTCACAAAAATTATGATAGATGTATTTATGTTGTACCATAGATCAATCACGGTTACAGGTTAGGGAATTTTTTTATCTCCCTTGCTTAATAACTAAAATTTAAAAAAAACATCTGCCAGAAAAAATGACCTGGAAATTCCTGTTTTTTGTTCTGGAAGATGTTTATCGTTTTTGATTTAATTTTAGCTGGTTGAAGAAATATCTACAACCTACAAATTCGATTGATCCATGCTAGGAAAAGCTAAAGAATACTCGCCACGTGCCTAAGTCTTTTTGAATGACTCGTGAATACTCTTAAAGGGGTATTCACCCGCTAATATCAAAAAAATATTTCATTCAGGCTAACTAGTTATTAATTTTGAAATGAACAGAAAATTCCTTGGGTCCCCCATCGGCAAAAATCTCCCATAAGACATAACATTGGGACAATCTTTATGCCCGTGACCTTAGAGGATTTTGATTCAAAAAAAATATTGGCCATTATTGACGTAATCGACAGCCTTTTGTGTATACTATGTTTTGTTTTGTAATTTGAGCAAGAAGTTCGGTTCAAATATATACTGATAACCTAGAAGGGGTGTGATTTTTGAATGCATTTTTTGCGTGTTTGAGTGTATATTAATTGTGCACATTTTAAAGACACGATGTTATAAAGGGCCATTTTAGATTGGCACGATGCTCTAGTATATGTGGAACAAAAAAGCAATAGGTTACAGCCGATTTAAGAAATTTCCCAAAACGCCAATTTTCGCAAATTTCTGAATTAAAATAATTGAAAATTCGTGTAAAATCACAGTAACAAGCTATTTTTTAAACGGTCGTAGTATTGTGCTATAGATTGTGTGGTAAAAAATAATTTTTGGGGGTAATCGCCCCTTTAAGGTAGCACCGTCGTCAAAAACATTCTTTATCATCCTTAATGATGTAACACACAACGAATGTCAATCGGAAGTCATGTTAGTTTTTTTTGTTTTTAATTTTAACTTCTCCGCAGTCGCAACGAAGCTGCTCACGAGTGGTCACGGTCACCGGACATGGGTGTATTGTGAACATCGGTCTTCCGGTGACCTCACCGAGGCAGATAACATGATCGCTGTCGCTTCAATGTCAGACTTGTCGTTATAGTTGTCACTTATCGAGAACACGATCTGAATCACAAACAGTGACAATTTTTTTAACACCATCATGTAATGTCACGCCTTTGTAACGAGCGGATCGATCATGAGGTGTTGATATAAGCTACAAGGTTGCATCATTATCCGATCACTCACGGGTGACTCATATGCCAATGATCTAAAAATCATAATGCGTTGTTATTTAGAAGCAATTTGTTGTATCGCTATTCAAAAATATGTATGATTTATGTAATACTTATACCATGTTAAGCATAATTTACTATCAATAATATCTAATTTAAATTAATGTATTTTTAAGTAAGTTAGGCGCACACGAATTTCGACTTTCGAGAAGTCGAGCTCAAACAGCAGTTATAAATACAGATATAGATATAAAGATAAATAAAAAGTTTAAATAATAAAGATATAAAATGCAATTTTATTTTTTTACCGAGGTAACCCTGTTATAGGGTGCAATGTATCCCCAGCTTCAGGTGTTTTATGTTGATGATGGGTCAATTGTGCAGGGATGTCCGGGAATTGTATAATCAATCCCTTGTATTCGCATTAACGACTGAGGACCTCGAAAAAACAAAAACTTCAGTCAGGATTTCCGTCTAGTCACGACGGGACTAGAACCTGGGACCTCCCGAATCAGAGTCTCGCGCTTAGCGCTCGAGCCAACACTGTCGGTGATATAAAATAGTCTACCCTTTGCGGCTGCGGGTTTGAAGAACAAACCGACCAAACCAAACCACCAAATCAATGAAATCTAAAGAGTGTTTGAACTATAATATTTGCATTCTTACAATGACAATTTGAACGTGTTACAATTTAAATATTATGAATGCGAGAGTGAAAGAAATAGTATCTACCCCACGCGTGTACCTGTAACCCTCTAGGCGCTTGACTAAATTATAAAAACAATGCCAAAGTAAAATACAGTATCAATAAAACATCAATAAATATTATTAAAACACTACAAAATCTAAACTAAACAATAGCACAAAACAGTAGGCCTACTGCAACCTACTTGTACTTATCTTTGATACTGTTATTGAAACCCCTGTTCGTTTTAAATCCATAAGAGACAGATCTATTGTAAAATCCATTCTAAGGTTAGCTGGAGATTTCAAATCTTCCCTGTAATTACATAAAGATGGCCACGAAACCGTAAAATTACATTACATTAAAAACCGTGGCAGGTTTCAATTTCAATGATACAGAAAAGTCCCCTGAAATCTTCATATTCTTTATGTATTTTTTTAAATGTTCATAATTAGGTAAGATGGGAGATCAATTTGGCCGAAAACGTGAGAGCAAATACGCACGTGCCCTTTTCTTTAGAAAACCATTTACTCAATTTACTAGCTTCGATCGTGCAATACCACGTGTATGGATACATGTAACCAAAGTGTAAATTAATCATCATTTGTTTAAAGTAATCAGTATAGATAGGTACATTAACAGAGTCACGTACTACCAACAAACACCGATCACCAACCAATGCCGGTAACGAACACGTCATACTAATTGTGAGAAATATTTGCAGCTGTACTACCCAAAATAACACAATATGTGTTTATATACATATATTTTATTTAACTTTTATTACAGTCTTCCGGTTATTATGAAATTTTACTCTACACAAATTATTTTGTAGGACCAATGGAAAATACATACTCGTCGTGTCACTGTTTTTCCTTAAAACTGTTCCACCCTGTTTTTTCATTTTCTAAAATATGCAACTAGGTCTATGTAAAAATATAGTAAATGAAATTGAAACCTGGCACTTGCCGTAAAAAAGAACACCAAAACAATTTTTTCTGATCGGGCACACCGCATATATTTCTGAATATTCAAAATTGTTTCAAACTGCAATTGCATCTAGTATATTGTTCAACGTAGATAGTGTTGTGTTTCTGTGACATTAATGTTTTACTGTTTTTATTCAGTTTAACAAAGAGAAAACAATATTTTTCGGAACCGTGTCCCCTGCGAATTTTTCCGTTTTCCGGTACAAATTGACAAAAAATACCAGTTATCTAAAAAAATTCGAGAACATACCGAAGTGTAAAATCCCATGTTTTCTCTTTTAAAAACAGTCAAACATTAATGTCACAGAAACACAACTATCTACGTTGAACGATGTGCTAGATGCAATTGCAGTTTGAAATTATATTGAAGATTCAATATTTGCTGAGTGCCCGATCAAAAAAATTTGAAAAATATTTTGGTGTTCTAGTAGTGCCAGGTTTCAATTTCATTCACTACATTTTTACAAAGCTTCATATTTTAGAAAATGAAAAAAACAGGGTGGAAAAGCCTTAAGGCTATTCTATAGCACTCTTACCGATAGTTCGAGAGTGAAAGGAAAATGGTTGAAAGTTGGTTGAACGAAAGAGGAACTTTAATAATATAAAAAAGTTGGGATGGGAGAATAGCTCCCTTTTGGCCATAATTGGATGAGCGTAGCGAGCGAAGCGAAGATTCCATTCTACTACACTGGAGATAAAAATCCGGAATGTTTTTTTTTTTTTTTTTTTTTTTTTTCTTTTTGTATTTTTGTCTGTTTGTCCGCACGATTCCGGCTAAACCGATACTCCGATTGAGATGAAATTTTATGGAGGCCTTCGAAATCTCTGAACTTAGAACTGCCACGTTTTTGAGCGCAATCGGAAAATTATTTCTCATGAAAATCGCAATTTTACGATTTTTTCGATTTTTTAAAAATTCTTTGACTTATAACACCTACATGCTTTATCCGATTTAATGATTTTTGCACAGAACCTTTATTTCATGAATTTAGATATTCTTGTGAAATTTGAGCGCAATTGAAAAAATATTTATCATAAAAATCGAAATTTTACGGGTTTTTTCTTTTTTTAAACCATTCTTTGACTTATAACACCTACATGCTTTATCCGATTGTAATGATTTTTTTGCAGAACCTTAATTTTATGAATTTATATATTAGTGTTAAATTTGAGCGCAATCGAGAAATTATTTCTTATAAAAATCGCAATTTTACGATTTTTTTTTAACAATTACGATTAATAAATTAAAAAATTAAAGTTAATTTTTAATTTAATTTAATTTAATTTAATTTAATTAAATTTAAAAAAATTCAACTTAGTAATGATTTTTCCACAGAACAACAGAAAATTCGCATAACACATGGCAGCTCAATGCACCAATTACGCTCATCCAACAACGCGGCGGGACTTAAGCGTTTCCCTAGTATGCAAATTTTGGGTCAGTAAGAAAATGAAAGTTCTAGGTGCTGTAGTGACCGCTGGAATGTCACTCAATTATTATTCCATGATCGTGTATTGATTTCAATCAATAATGGTTTTGAGCATCATCATTCAACAGGATTAGTTATTTAGAAAGGCAATTACCTACTGGTGCCTAATTACGTAACACATTTAGGCAATAAGTCAAATCAATAGCCGTAACATCGATTGGTTATTGATTCCTATATTGGGATTTTAAACAGACATTACATTACAATGCTAAGAAATGCAGTAAGAGTTCACTTCATCGGCACTGGCTGACAGATTACGTCACTTTGAAATAACAAACCTCTGCAAAGTCAGCAATGTACATTCCGAACCAAAACACACTTCACTAAAAGAATTGTAAAGCTGATTGGAACAAATTGTGTTTATAACTTTTGTATTGGCCGAGTGACTGTACTTAGAATGTAAGACGCATACCTATAAGCCTATGCAACCCAGGAAATCAAGGGGAACTCGGCTATTTCCCCTCCTACCGTTTTGAAGGCAAAACGGTCTCTCTCATCTTGACAACCATGTAGAATGGAAGTGTTCGCATGTTTAGGTAATAAGTGTGCGGATTTAACATCATATTATGAAGTGTTCTATGTGTATTTCATTAAACAGTGTTATATTAGTTTTAAAGATAGTAGAGTTCATTATAATATTGAAAACACTTTAGTGGAAGTAACTCTATTTTTATTATTATTTATTTATTTATTGTAATAATAAAAATAGAGTTAATTCCACTAAAGTGTTTTCAATATAAACAGTGTTAGTTTAAATCATTTCGTTATGATTCTATCGTAGAACCTTCATAACCCTCCTCAAAGCAGTACTCCCTCAGGATAAATAGTCTAACAGTGTCCCGATGTTTATTGATCAGTATTGACTATTGATCGACTGATTGATAACTATCGGCCGGACATTACAGTGCAATACTTGATTTTAAGCTGTCATTTTTTTATTGTTTAAACACACCTCTGTTTCCGCTCCGAGTGTAAGTGACATTAATTTTCTGAAATAATGTTCGTTGTGCGATTTTTTTGTCACGTGGTGTACAAGTAAAAGTTTGGAACCGGTGGCCGAAAAAAATCATACATCAATCGTTTTTTCAGAAAATGATTTTCCCTTATACTCGTAGCCGACACAGGTGTGTTTAAACAATAAAAATAAATCATAGCCTTAAATAAAGTATTTCACATACAAATTTCATTTTCTTAATTACCCAAAATGTGCATATAATGGCGAAAAGGGAGCTATAGCCCCGAAAACAATGTTTTTTGTTTTTTCATTCAATCAACTTTCAGCTATCCCTTTGACTTTCAAAATTTCGGTAAGAGTGCTAAGATAGTTTATCGTCGAAATATTACTAGGAAAACGCTCAGTTGGACGCGTTGTTGAGCGAGCACCGGTACGTGCAACACGACCCGAGTACGACATTCCCATAATGTTACATACCAATAAGTCTTTAAGGTCTTGACCGATTTACCTGAAAATTTGTAAAATAGGAGAGAATGGATAAAATCCACCGCCATCTAGAGGACCTTGACATCATTTCTTTGGGAAAACTATTTTAACTCTTGATTACTTCTAGGTGGCAGTACATAGTGACCAGAATTCTTGTGCGACTTTTCGTTGCCATGGTAACGTTACTTTTGTTAAAATGTAATTTCTATCTACACTACTTATCGGATCAAATAAAATTAACATATTCGTGACCGGACGGACATTCTAAATGATTTGGCCACCTCAGATTTTGTCGCCGTTTAGTTTTTAAAAAAAACTTTAGGTTAACTTTAATGTAACTTTATAACTTTTTGAACGATTTTGCCACAAAACTAATGGCATTCAATCGGGAACGAAACTTGCGGATGGTCAAAATTTCAACTCGATCCGAGCCTTCGTTCGACCGCTCTCATGAGCCAAAAAAGCTGAGCGACTTTCCGTTGCCATGGTAACGGGACTTTGTTATAATGTAATTTCCGACTATACTACTTATCGGATCAAAATAAAAATAACATATTCGTGATCGGACGGACATTCTAAATGATTTGGCCACCTCAGATTTTGTCGCCGTTTAGTTTGAAAAAAAAACTTTCAATTAACTTTAATGTAACTTTTTAACTTTTTGAACGATTTTGCCACAAAACTATACAGCAACCCGCCTAGGTGGTATGTACATGTGTGCAAAATTTCAGGTCGATCAGAGAAACGGTGCGACCTGTATCGAAGCAGTAACAGAAAAAAAAACAAAAACAGACATTCGAGCCATAAGAGTCAAGTGGAGACGCTCGCTTCGCTCGCTCAATAAATGATTGCATGGTTTTTGATTGATGTATTGATCTATGTATTGATGTATATACCAATTGTCATGGCTTAAGGCCAAAACGACAAGCTCTATTTACCGATTCCCGTGCAATCGCAGCTATCGGGGCAACTTTATCTGAAAATTGCTATTTATCAATATGTTTTGAACGCAAATTTGAACGCACATGGGGGGAGTAAGAAATGTTGGACGCCCAAGAGATAGATAGAGGGACCAAATAAAATGGAACGTTGAAGAAAGAGGGAAATTATGGGATAGAATTAATGAAGAAAGAATCTGGGAGGATAGAAAGAAATGGAGAGAACCGGTAGAAACGCCTGTCATAGGAGAAGAAGACATCGAAGTAGATGAGGAGGTGTTGAGCCTGGCTAGCAAGCACTGAAAGTCCACAGCCCGAGAAACTGGTGATACGTCACCCCCCGACCTGACTTATGTTGGAACCGGGTGTTTGATTATTATTATCAATATGATTAAATAACAAGCATGGGAACGGGTGTAACCAAAAAGGGAAGCGAAGCTACTTTTTCAACAGAATATAGTCGAAGTAGAACACAACAATAAAATCATTCATGCATAAACTGCAACTTTCTGGAAGCAACTCCCCCAGTAGCCTACTGCCAGGGCCATTCTGTATCGTTCTTGTTGAAGGGCGATGCCAACAAAAAACGGATGTCAACCGGACATAGGCCTATGTGTTTATATTGTGGGATGTGACACACGCACAGACGGACGGATGGTCCGAGACAGAAAAGTGATGGTTAGTGGGAGATTTACTACCTAAATATAAGAAAGTAGACACAAAAGTATAACATCGATAAGTAAAACATAATGTACGACTACTGCATGTTTGTCTAATTTTTAACTAGTTAAGCGAGCGTTTTCATTTGACTCTGCCGGAAAAAATAGTCACTGTTTTTTTTGTTTGTATGTCTCGCCATAACGTTCGAACGGAGGTTCGGATCGAGTTGAAATTTGGACCATCTGCAAGCTTCGTACTAGATTGAATGCCATTAGTTTTGTGGCAAAATCGTTCAAAAAGTTACAAAGTTACATTAAAGTTAATCGAAAGTTTAAAAAAAAACTAAACGGTGACAAAATCTGAGGTGGCCAAATCATTTAGAATGTCCGTCCGGTCACGAATATGTTAATTTTATTTTGATCCGATAAGTAGTGTAGATGGAAATTACATTTTAACAAAAGTAACGTTACCATGGCAACGAAAAGTCGCACGAGGTTTCTGGCCACTATGCACTGCCACCTAGAAGTAATCAAAATACTATCGAGGAAGCAGTGTATTATTTGTTACCAAAGAGTTTTCCCAAGGCAATGATGTCAAGGTCGTCTAGATGGCAGTGGATTTTATCCACAAAGTAAAGGTTTACCCACGGGTTTACCCAAATACCTTGGCAATAACAAGGAAACGCTCAGTTGGACGCGTTGATAAGCGAGCACGTGCTATAGCTAGACCCACATTGCACATTTTTTTAAATTTAAAAATTTACGACGTTCGCGTTTCCAGTATTATTTATTATTGCCAAGGTATTTGGGTAAACCCGTGTTTAAATCTTTACTTTAAAATCCACCGCCATCTAGAGGACCTTGACTCCTTGGGAAAACTATTTAAACTCTTTGTTGACAAATAATAGACTGCTTCCTCGAAAGTATTTTGATAACTTCTAGGTGGCAGTGCATTAGAAACTTCGCGCGTCTTTTCGTTGCCATGGCAACGTTACTTTTGTTATAATGTAATTTCCATCTACACTACTTATCGGATCAAAATAAAATTAACATATTCGTGACCGGACGGACATTCTAAATGATTTGGCTATCTCAGATTTTGTCGCCGTTGAGTTTGAAAAAAAAACTTTCGATTAACTTTAATGTAACTTTTTAACTTTTTGAACAATTTTGTCACAAAACTAATGGCATTCAATCGAGAACAAAGCTTGCAGATGGTGAAAATTTCAACTTGATCCGAGCCTCCGTTCGACCGCTATCATGAGCCAAAAAAGCTGCACGACTTTCCGTTGCCATGGTAACCGTACTTTGTTATAATGTAATTTCCATCTACACTACTTATCGGATCAAAATAAAATTAACATATTCGTGACCGGACGGACATTCTAAATGATTTGGCCATCTCAGATTTTGTCGCCGTGAAGTTTGAAAAAAAAACTTTCGATTAACTTTAATGTAACTTTTTAACTTTATGAACGATTTTGCCACAAAACTAATGGCATTTAATCGAGAACAAAGCTTGCGGATGGTGAAAATTTCAACTCGATCCGAGCCTCCGTTCGAACGTTATCGCGAGACATACAAACAAAAAAAAAAAACAAAAAAAACAAACAAACAAAACAAAAAAAAAACAAAACCAGTGACTAATTTTTCCGGCAGAGTCAAATGGAAACGCTCGCTTAATAAATAATATTGGAAACATGGCCTCGTGGACAGCGAACGTCGCAAATTTAAAAAAAAATGTGCAATGTGGGTCTAGCTATAGCACGTGCATGCTTATCAACGCGTCCAACTGAGCGTTTCCTAGTGATAAAATTGAACAAAGAAAAATTGATGTCAATAGCAAAATACGATTATGCAGCTTCCCTATTTGGTTCTTCTGTCAGTACGTTTGCGCGTTTGTTTTTATGTTTTGTGTTGTTTATTGCCCTACCCTCCAACAAGGATGATACAGAATAGTGGGACAGCTAGCGTCACCCAAACTTAACACATGACTACCAGGCGCCTCCACCAGCTACAAGTGTTGGGCATGTTCCCTAAAAAAAGGAACGTTGAAATGTTATTGATCCAAGTTCCCGTTCCGTTTTTCTTTATAATCACCTTCATTTGTATGATAAATTGAATAATTAAATTCATATGAATAGTAGTTGTAGAAAATATCAATACTGTAACAAAATGTCTGTGGGGAACTGTAAAGATCACAAGTATAATTCGTACATTAGCTTCACAATCAACTCGCATATGTCAGAAACATATGTTTCATTTGAGTTACATAAGAGAACAAAGAAGAATCAGTTATGAAGTTTGCATTATAATGACCTTATGATCGACTGGTCGTATATGATAAAGGTGATATTCGCTTCTTTCTATATGTTCTGCCTGGTATAACAGCCAACATAAGTATTATATAAAGCATTCATTGTTGCTCTGCTATATGTTCAGGTGTTACACCACTTATCAACTTGAACAACATTCCTTAACAAGGCTTTGGTCGCTATTAGTATTTTATTGTCCCATAATTTTATGACGGAATTCAAGCACTATTGTGTTTATAATAATGTTCATACTCATCATTTATATGAAAACACAGAAAAACTATAAAACATCATAGCCTACAACTCTACAACGGCCCAAGCCCGAAATATATTAACAAAATTAGTCATTACTGGCATACTGTCCTCCTGAGCAGCTAGGTAATTAGTTACTATATTTGGAAAGCTGAAAAGGTATGTGCAAGGGTTAATAAAATAAACATATTTGCATTTATTGTCTGTCAACTCGAATACATAAACTGAGTTTCAGTGGGTGATATAACAAATTTATTTGCCTCGTTAAAGAATGGTAACAAAAATCATATATTATTGTCTTACAATTATTATCTAATCATATTGTCTATATATTTCTCTATATTATTTATACTGTCTCTATAATGATAAGATTTACTAGGTTCATCATCACCATCAATCATGTCAACAATACAATTACCAACCAATCATGCGTATGTGTTAAAACTTGGAAAATGCTAAACTTGTTTACAGATTCCTAGAATCTTGCTACTATGTGAACAATGGTTCTCTCCAAGTGGTAAGCATTACCCTTTATCTTGACCCACATATATTTTTATTGGAGTAAAGAGGCTAGTCTCTAATGGAAAATGCATGATGGCCTAGTATGCCAAAAATACGGGCAAACGGAAAAAAGAAGAAGAGATAAACAGTAGGCCTACTGTCAATAACACAAGGATGTAGTTTCAGAAATAACTCCTTATTTTTTTTAGAGCCGTAAAATTCATACAACATAATCACATGAACCGTGTCAAATTATCAAACAATAAAAATTCCAATAATGTAGAAAGATAGAACCTGTTATCTGTGATATACAGTAACATTGAATATTCATGCAGGCCATTGCGTATGCAGACTATCTTGACTCTAAGAGACTCGAGGACTGTGAACCTAAAATGAAATAGAAATACATTTAAGTGAAATTTTCCAAATATAGGTGTGTTTAATCATCACCATTATCCATCGTCGTTTCATGCTTCTGGTAGGGTCCTTCGTCTTCTTCCACGGCGCAAGATGAAGATGAAGCTCTGCAAATCTTGACCTGACACTATTCATGCCGAGACTAAAACTTAGAAGTTTTTTACAAGATAGCCACGCTATCACAAATTAATGTTTTTTACGCTAAGCTCATAAAACAATTACTAAACAATTTAATAATCTTGTATTGGTGCGAGCACTTTTCAACCCGGCACCTTCCCCAACATCAGAGATTACCTTCTTGCTCAGTTTATTTATTTTTTGGCCAAGTTGTTAATTTTGACCCTTGTAGGTTTCCTCAAAAAGAAAATAAATTCATGAACAGTTAACAAGAACAGTCAGGATTGAATACTGAATAGCACATATTTTTTATTCAGCATAAACAATACATTTACATCACAAATCAGCGAGTAATCTTGAACAATGAGTTAAATAACAATAATATGGAAATGAATGTTTTTTTGAGAAACCACCAACTAAAACCACCATTCTTTGTGAATCTGAGCCATCCGGCCATGTTGTATAAGCTACCTGTTGTACAAGATAACCTACTCGAACAGTTCCATTTTTCTTTTTGTAGTAAAGTTGTTGATTTTGACCCTCGTAGGTTTACTGAAAAAAAAAATTATGATCAGTGAACAAGAACAGTCAAGAGTGAATAGTACATATTTTTCATGCAGCAAATACTTACTTGTTTTATATTCATTTACAGTATATCACAGGTCAGCAAGTAATCTTGAACAACAATGAGTTAATTAACAATAATATGGAAATTAATCTTTTTTTGAGAAACCACCAACTCAATACACCATTCTTTATGAATCAGGGCCATGTTGTATGTAAGCTAGTTTCCCTCAGGTGCATACAATTCAACACCATTTCTTAGGGCCAACATCATCAACCATAACATAGGAGGCCTAAGGGAGTAAAATGACATGCACAGGCAAATAATGTAGCTCATACTAAATGTTTAGTTATATTTTATTAACAAAAATTATTTTTACAGTTTGCTTAACATTTTACATCTAACAGAAAGAACAATAAATTGTAACATGAGACATTATCGATAATAGTGTTACATAATTAATGTTTCTACAGTACATATTTGGTCATCATAGAACATAAACTAGACCTACAAATAATAAGTTGTATCTTACACTATCATTAGGTAATTGCCTATGTCTGCAGTTTAACAAATGCTAAAAACAAAAATAAAAAATTATAGTAAGATCTTATATAGATAGAAGTATATTACATAAAAATAGAAATGGTCAAATGGTACATAAAAAATAAAACTTCTTGAGTACCAAACATTTATAAGTTATTAGTTACAGAGTATTGTAAAATGGAATTGTCCGACAGTTGCAGTTGTTTTGGTAGATCCGTCTGTTTCCAATACATTTCGTAATGTAGTAGTTCTAAACTACGCGCAAGTTGTTTTTCAAAAATACTTTCAGCTTACAATTGTCATTATAAAACTGCTAGATTAAATGTTATGTGTATAACGTAGTTTTGCAAAGCAGACAAAAATTTACATATTTTTGTTGTGTATATCATACAGGTTTAGAAAAGACCCTGAATCATCTAACAAATTGACCAAATTAAAAAAATTACAATAGAAAATAAGTGTTTGTTAGCTTGTACACAGAGCATACTACAGTAAATCTGATACCGTATCAATATTCCTAGATTCTTCTCCACTGTCCCCGTGTCCTGACTTGGTGTCAAATAAATTTCCTTTCCTTTTTCTTAGTTTACAGAACTCATCAGTTCCTTTAATAATATGCTGGGTAGTAGCTAAGTGGTTTTACTGTTTATAATATCAGCTTTTCACAGGGCACATTTAGATTATCACCTTAGACGAATTACACATTATAGATCACGAGTTCCAACAATTTGTAAACTATTGTTGGGACTCACGAACTGAGACTTTTAGTACAGCTGTATGCGACATGCGAGTTAGATTTGATCCCCAATTATTTCAGACCGGGGGCAAGGCCCAGAGCATTGACATTGTGTCTGCATTCTTGTTCAGGAATGAGTGAGCTATTCTTGACTCCTCATCTACCTCATTGTTTCAGACTGGGGCCAAGGCTAAAAGCGTTGCCATTGTGTCAGCGCTTGTGCTCGGGAATGAGTAAGTTATACTTGATTCCTGATCGACGTCATGGTTTTACACCGGGGGCAGAGCCCAGAGAGTTGCCGTCTTGTCTGCGCTTGTGCTCAGGAATGAGAACTCTGTTGGATGCCATCGACCTGAGATGACTTTATCTTGATGCTGGGCAACAACAACGCTCGGGAGAGGCATCGTTAAGTCACCTGAACAAAAATGACAAGCAATTGTTATTGTATTGGTACTAAATGAAAATAACTGGTAAGCTGTTGCTGTTGCTTTGCTGCTGTTGCCATTGAAGTGGGGGAGGAGTGAGGAGTGGGCTTTGCAAAATGGAGCTGATAATGCAAGGTATGAAGCAAGACACTTGCCAGTGAGTTGTAAATACAGAAGGGATGGTACGTGTACCGTTTTATCGTGATCGTAAACGTTTTTATGTAATTACTATTTTTATCCTGTGTGCGACCCGCCGAACGATGTTTTCTCGTGAGTCAATTTAAGCGCGAGCAGCGAAATAGTCTCCTATTTGAACCCCTTCTCCTATTCACCTCGGTGCGTTGAGTCATCGAAAATCGTAGTCGGCAATGAATGAACAAAGCAAGTGGCTCTAGTCGACAGTTCGACACGTCATTTCAATCGCTCTGTGCAGTGTGCGTCTGGCCACTGGCCAGCAAGCGGCACGCGGGCAGTGCACAGAGCAGCAAGCGCTACGTCAGCCGCCTGACTACTCTCCCCACCCCCCTCCCCATCCATCCGGCAACTCGTAAATTATACGTCTTCTCGACTTGTAGTGTTGTCTTCCGTAGGCATACTCAATAAAATTCGAATCAATTGGGACTCCGGAAGGGCTCTTAATAGCTTGGTGCTTGTGGGGGTCAATTATTATGCAGAAAACAAGTAATGTACGTAGAATATATGTCTATCAAAACCTAAAAGTAAACACAGATATAGCGCCTGAAGACGTAAACGTGTACACGTGTACACGCTTTTTTGAGTAGGGTGTAAACGTTTACTGAAATACACGCTTTTTGACATCCCTAAAATACAGACAAGTCCACCATTGACAGTTTACATGGCCATTTCATCCTAGACCACCTACCCCCTTAACCAACAGCTAGCCTTATTTTTGCAGATTCTTTCTCCTAGTCTCCTCCATCTTCTTTTTAACCTTTCAAGACCAAATAAACAAACAAACATCACAAAAATGAAAATAATTATGTGAACTTTGATCCTCTGGTGAGTCATGACTGGTGAGCAAAAGATTTTGTGGGAAAGGAAATACCAATTTTAACTTTGCTGAAAACATGAAGCCTATTAATGAAGCTATAACATTTTACATTTTGTTGATAGTACTTCTTCTAGTTTTCATATGGTGGCATTAGTCGCTAACGCTTGCGCAGACATAACACGTCACACATTCAACCACTTAGGTGCTTGTAATATGAAAATGGATTGTCATAAAAATAAAAGTAATGGCATTATGAACTCTTAAAACACACACAAATAACCATGCAATTTAAAAAATAAATAAAACAGCAATAAGTTTCATTAAAATCAAGTGATGTCACACGGAATGACCTAACACCTAAACTCGGTACGATCCCGGTTTTATCGGGACATCTGGCAACCCTAACACCAATCCATAAGTTGTCTATGAAATCAACAAAGTAAAACATCGTGGCCACGAAAAATGATTTGCAAGTCCCAAATCTAAAGTAATGCAGATAAGCTGTTAGTATACCATCAGTACTAATCAAAACATTATCCTAGCCCAATAGCATCTTGATCTTGATCTTGATAAGAGGGGTAGTTATTCTTGTAAAGTCAGTGGTACTCAAACCACGGCCCTCCATAATGGTTATTGCGGCCGTTAGTTTTTGTGACTTCATAAATATATTTTGTCATTTAAACTGGCCATTTGAGCTCAACAGTTTCTGAAATATTACAAAGTAAAAATGCCAGCCTGGCTCTGCTGGAGTGCCATTATATCCTGAACTAAATATAATATGCTTTGTATTTCAGTTCACACCTTCGGAACTTAAGTGTGAGGACAAGAGAGGTAGCAACCTAACAGACTAAAGGGGACTGCGTCTGCAGTAAAAGTAGCGTATATCAAGAGGACCTTTCCGTTTCATGCCATCAAGGCATATTTGTGTCATGCGGCCTAGCTATACTTGGATTATAAGTGGCCATCCGGAATAAAGTTTTAGTACCAACTACCACTATGTTAAGTTGTCTTGACACTGCCTACAACTGTTATGAAGAATGCACATGAACAATGTCGGCAACAGTGTTTTCACAGCGTCACCAAGTAGCTTTGACGTACCTTGCAGGTCAGTCAGCACTAGCTTGTTGTCGTAACCTGCCGTGAGCAGGTAATAAGCGCTCGGAGAGAAGCGGATGGAGCGAACGTCTGAGGCATGTGGTTTGAAGCACTGCACGTTGCGTCCGCCCCTGATGTCGAACAACACGCACGAAGAATCCTCGTGGCCGGAGACGAGGAGTCGACCAGACGGGTCAACGCAGACGCCAGCTACAGCAGAGCCCTGGGGACACAACACAGACGTGACAAGAAGGAAAGTGGGAGTGCGTGGGATCCTGACACATCTGGAATGGATTTGGGAAATTAGTGTATCTTATCCCGATTTGGTTTTATTCCCCCAACAAAACAATTGTGCTACTCTAATGGGAAAAAATATGTTAAAAAAATATCATGATTTCTAGCAACGAAGTAGCTTTCTCAAATATAATCAAAATTATGACAAAACATTATTAATGTTAATTCCTATAATATATGTACACCCTACCAACTTCACTGCAATCTGTATTTATTATTTAATGCCATCCTATTCACTATTCAGTTAAAAAAATAATTTGCTAAGGACAACTAAATAATCCAAATTGCAAATTAAATAATATGGCCTTCATGCCTACATCTTTATCGATTTTAGGTGTTCCATAGATAGACCATATACATATACTATCAGACCATATTAGCTCAGTTTTTGTCGGCACAGAAATGTATCTCCTCTAAAGCATACATCATACAGCAGCGGTATCAATAGGGCCTCGATGCCAATTTTCTTTGCTGATCACTCCAAAAATGTGTCAAATACACCTATGGTCAAAAATGTGTGTTTGGCAAAATGTTCGTTAAAATGTGCAAAAAAAACAATAACTTATGGACATTGATCCAACTTTCTTCTAAAAATCATAGAACTAAACACTTGAGTCACCTTGCTACAGCTGTTTTAACAATCTGCCTAGCAGATGAGCAACAATGTTTTGTGCTAAATTGCCTGGGAAAAAATTAAATTATTCATGTTAAGAGGAGGCCATGCTCATTTTATGCGCTTTCAAATTTCTCAGAAAAATTTTAGTTGCATCTATTTATGATATTATATTGTGAAAACTTGAATTATGAAGGCATCTATCATAGCACTTTTCCATATTTATTAGTAAAAAAATAAATTTAAGTTTTCTAGAATTTAGAATCTGTCAAATTGGTCAAAAACACCCAAATGGCAAATAACTAAACAATAAATGCTATATGAGCCTATATGACATCTGTATGCCCCTATCATATCAGATGACTAATAAGTCATAGATCAATCAGCAATTGCTGACAGATGTCCTTCATTATCAAGTATCCAAGCAGGGGCGGCTCGTGTATAGGTGCACAGGTGCACGTGCACCCCCAAATATTTGCGCGAACTAAATTCCAAATTTAAGGTTCGAAGCCAATCTCGTAATATTCTCAATAAATCGTTGGATTGTTTGTATGGATATTTTGGCTGGCCCAGAGCAAGGCATATTTGGTAAACGTCATTCTGCAGTAAGTGCTGCCGCTGGGGGATGACACTCTGAGGTGTGCACACATTTTTACGTGGTTTTAAACACGGAAAGGCCGGCAGAACAAGCCTCAGGTTGTCTTTTGTTATACAACGTCTGGTATAGCTGGGTTTTGTGCACGTGCACAAGGGTCAAAACCGTTACTTCCATTCAAACGCCTTGGTATTGTGCTCGCGCCATTCATTCACCCCCTCACTCCGGTCACTGTCAGTAGCCAGTGAAAGTTGTTCGCGACAGGGTTGGTGAAGTGAGATCAACAACAGTTTTCAAGTGAGCGAAAAGTGTTAAAATTGTTATCGTGCCGTGAAGTGAAAATTACTATAATATGACTTCGTTAATAATTAGCGATCTAAAAATAAACAGTTTTGTAAAACGATACGATGTGATGTTTGAGGCGCGTGTCGGAGGAGATTGAGAGACATTATTCGGGTATGTAATATTTTAATCAAGCAATAATAATAATTTTTTTTGGGTGGTTTTCTATAATTACAATTACATATAGGGACTTTTTCCCGACCAATAAATTAAAAAAATATACTCTAAAAGTCGTTTTCCGGGTACTTCAGACCATTAATGTCTGGAAAAAATTTCGCCTCCGGCGGCTGGGGCTGCGCCCCAGACCCCTTTGTTTCCCGCAGAATGACTTTGAAATTATGTGCACCCCCACAATAATAACTCACGAGCCGCCCCTGATGCCAAGTTGTATTAAGATATGATTTATGGCTGCAGGACTAGGAACACATCGAACATCAAATCACGCCTGCTTCCTCTTGAGACACATTGTACTAAGGTACATCCAGTTTTTGGAATAAACACATATTTACTTGGACTAGGAAATCGCTTAAGTCCCACCGCGTTGATGGATGAGCGTAATTGGTGCTTTGAGCTGCCATATGTTTATGCGGATTTTCTGTAGTTCCGTGAAAAAATCATTACTAAGTTGAAGATTTTTTAAATTAAATTAAATTAAATAAAAAATTAACTAAAATTTAAATTTTTTTTAAATTAATCCTAATTTTAAAAAAGGAAAAAAATCGTAATATTCAAATTGTCATAAGAAATAATTATTCTATTGCGCACAAATTTTTAAAACGAATATATTAATTTATAAAATAAAGGTTCTGTGAAAAAATCATTACAATAGGATAAAGCATGAAGGTGTTATAAGTCAAAGAATTGTTTTTTAAAAGAAAAAAAAACGTAAAATTTCGATTTTCATGAGAAAAAGTTTTTTGATTGCGCTCAAATTTCACACGAATACCCTAAATTCATAAAATTAAGGTTCTGTGAAAAAATCGTTAAATCGGATAAGCATGCAGGTGTCATAAGCTGAAGAAATTTTTAAAAATCGAAAAACCCGTAAAATTGCGATTTTCATGAGAATAATTTTTCGATTGCGCTCAAAAACGTGGCAGTTCTTCGTTCAGAGATTTCGAAGTCTCCAAAATTTCATCGCAATTGGAGTATCGGTTTAGCCGGAATCGTGTTACTAGACACACAAAAATACCAAAAAAGGAAAAAAAACAGGAATGTTTTCTCCAGTGTAGTGAAATGGAATCTTCGCTTCGCTCGCTACGCTCATCCAATGAGGAAGCGAAGATTTCAATTTCACTGACCCCCAAAAATTAGCTCGGGTGTTTTTTTGTTTGTTTTTCTGTCTTTTGTTCCGCTCTACCGTCAAACACATGCGATCTTGATGAAAATTGGAGGGGACATTCGAATCTCTAAGTTAGGCCTGCCACGTTTTTGGTTATAATCGAAGAATATTTCCATGAATATCGTATTTTTACGAGTTATTTCGATTTTTAATGCAATATTTCGTGATATTTGGGCAGATTCTGACAAACGGGTGGAGTGGGGTGGGGTCATATTTTACATGAACATTAAAGTAATGTGATGTATTGCCTTTGAAAGAAAAAAGTTGAAAAAATAGCTAGAAACCTAGAATAAAGGTTTTAATATGAGTTTTTTGAGGTATATAATAACAATTAACAAGTCACAATAGAACTTGTCACAGTCATCTACAATGCGTTCAAATAGCACTTTCAAAAGTAAGAGATCATACGCAAACTAAAAACTTACAAAAAAGCTCATCCATCAACGCGACTAAAAAAAGCGTTCGCGAAGCGGCCTAGTTTAATTTAACAACAAGCGAGCTCCACAAGTGCGGTGTAGGCATTGGAATACAATTGATCATAGATTCCAAGTACATTATATCAAACCATTTTAAAAGCCAAGTCTCTGAGGTGCATATAAACTAGACTAATACAAACAAAATCAATGAAAAGAAAGCTTAGAACACAAAGTTAAACAATGCCAATAAAAGTGAAACAATCTTTAAAACTTGAAAATTTGTATGGATTAGGTCAGATCTGGAATGTCGAACAAAAAAACACGGCGACTACCCACAGTCAGTAAATGTTCCCGCCTCTTACTGCGTTCTCAACTCGTTTTTTTCGCCGAACACGAAATATTCCAGCTAAGATACGGGCTCTTAACCTTTCAAGACCAAATAAACAAACAAACATCACAAAAATGAAAATAATTATGTGAACTTTGATCCTCTGGTGAGTCATGACTGGTGAGCAAAAGATTTTGTGGGAAAGGAAATACCAATTTTAACTTTGCTGAAAACATGAAGCCTATTAATGAAGCTATAACATTTTACATTTTGTTGATAGTACTTCTTCTAGTTTTCATATGGTGGCATTAGTCGCTAACGCTTGCGCAGACATAACACGTCACACATTCAACCACTTAGGTGCTTGTAATATGAAAACGGATTGTCATAAAAATAAAAGTAATGGCATTATGAACTCTTAAAACACACACGAATAACCATGCAATTTAAAAAATAAATAAAACAGCACTAAGTTTCATTAAAATCAAGTGATGTCACACGGAATGACCTAACACCTAAACTCGGTACGATCCCGGTTTTATCGGGACATCTGGCAACCCTAACACCAATCCATAAGTTGTCTATGAAATCAACAAAGTAAAACATCGTGGCCACGAAAAATGATTTGCAAGTCCCAAATCTAAAGTAATGCAGATAAGCTGTTAGTATACCATCAGTACTAATCAAAACATTATCCTAGCCCAATAGCATCTTGATCTTGATCTTGATAAGAGGGGTAGTTATTCTTGTAAAGTCAGTGGTACTCAAACCACGGCCCTCCATAATGGTTATTGCGGCCGTTAGTTTTTGTGACTTCATTAATATATTTTGTCATTTAAACTGGCCATTTGAGCTCAACAGTTTCTGAAATATTACAAAGTAAAAATGCCAGCCTGGCTCTGCTGGAGTGCCATTATATCCTGAACTAAATATAATATGCTTTGTATTTCAGTTCACACCTTCGGAACTTAAGTGTGAGGACGAGAGAGGTACCAACCTAACAGACTAGAGGGGACTGCGTCTGGCAGTAAAAGTAGCGGTATATCAAGAGGACATTTCCGTTTCATGCCATAAAGGCATATTTGTGTAATGCGGCCTAGCTATACTTGGATTATAAGTGGCCATCCGGAATAAAGTTTTAGTACCAACTACCACTATGTTAAGTTGTTTTGACACTGCCTACAACTGTTATGAAGAATGCACATGAAACAATGTCGGCAACAGTGTTCTCACAGCGTCACCAAGTAGCTTTGACGTACCTTGCAGGTCAGTCAGCACTAGCTTGTTGTCGTAACCTGCCGTGAGCAGGTAATAAGCGCTCGGAGAGAAGCGGATGGAGCGAACGTCTGAGGCGTGTGGTTTGAAGCACTGCACGTTGCGTCCGCCCCTGATGTCGAACAACACGCACGAAGAATCCTCGTGGCCGGAGACGAGGAGTCGACCAGACGGGTCAACGCAGACGCCAGCTACAGCAGAGCCCTGGGGACACAACACAGACGTGACAAGAAGGAAAGTGGGAGTGCGTGGGATCCTGACACATCTGGAATGGATTTGGGAAATTAGTGTATCTTATCCCGATTTGGTTTTATTCCCCCAACAAAACAATTGTGCTACTCTAATGGGAAAAAATATGTTAAAAAAATATCATGATTTCTAGCAACGAAGTAGCTTTCTCAAATATAATCAAAATTATGACAAAACATTATTAATGTTAATTCCTATAATATATGTACACCCTACCAACTTCACTGCAATCTGTATTTATTTATTTAATGCCAATCCTATTCACTATTCAGTTAAAAAAATAATTTGCTAAGGACAACTAAATAATCCAAATTGCAAATTAAATAATATGGCCTTCATGCCTACATCTTTATCGATTTTAGGTGTTCCATAGATAGACCATATACATATACTATCAGACCATATTAGCTCAGTTTTTGTCGGCACAGAAATGTATCTCCTCTAAAGCATACATCATACAGCAGCGGTATCAATAGGGCCTCGATGCCAATTTTCTTTGCTGATCACTCCAAAAATGTGTCAAATACACCTATGGTCAAAAATGTGTGTTTGGCAAAATGTTCGTTAGTACTTAAACACTTGAGTCACCTTGCTACAGCTGTTTTAACAATCTGCCTAGCAGATGAGCAACAATGTTTTGTGCTAAATTGCCTGGGAAAAAATTAAATTATTCATGTTAAGAGGAGGCCATGCTCATTTTATGCGCTTTCAAATTTCTCAGAAAAATTTTAGTTGCATCTATTTATGATATTATATTGTGAAAACTTGAATTATGAAGGCATCTATCATAGCACTTTTCCATTATTTACTATAGAAAGAAAAAATAAATTTAATTTTCTAGAATTTAGAATCTGTCAAATTGGTCAAAAACACCCAAATGGCAAATAACTAAGCAATAAATGCTATATGCCATCTGTATGCCCCTATCATATCAGATTACTAATAAGTCATAGATCAATCAGCAATTGCTGACAGATGTCCTTCATTATCAAGTTTGCCAAGTTGTATTAAGATATGATTTATAGCTGCAGGACACGGAACACACGGAACATCAAATCACGCCGGCTTCCTCTTGAGACACAATAAACACATATTTAATTGGACTAGGAAATCGCTTAAGTCCCACCGCGTTGTTGGATGAGCGTAATTGGTGCTTTCAGCTGCCATGTGTTATGCGGATTTTCTGTAGTTCCGTGAAAAAATCATTACTAAGTTGAAGATTTTTTAAAATTAAATTAAATTAAATAAAAAATTAACTAAAATTTAAATTTTTTTAAATTAATCCTAATTTAAAAAAAGGAAAAAATCGTAATATTCAAATTTTCATAAGAAATAATTATTCGATTGCGCACAAATTTTACACGAATATATTAATTTATAAAAAAAAAGGTTCTGTGAAAAAATCATTACAATAGGATAAAGCATGAAGGTGTTATAAGTCAAAGAATTGTTTTTTAAAAGAAAAAAAAACGTAAAATTTCGATTTTCATGAGAAAAAGTTTTTTGATTGCGCTCAAATTTCACACGAATACCTAAATTCATAAAATTAAGGTTCTGTGAAAAAATCATTAAAATCGGATAAAGCATGCAGGTGTTATAAGCTGAAGAAATTTTTAAAAAATCGAAAAAAATCGTAAAATTGCGATTTTCATGAGAAATAATTTTTTGATTGCGCTCAAAAACGTGGCAGTTCTTCGTTCAGAGATTTCGAAGGCCTCCATAAAATTTCATCGCAATTGGAGTATCGGTTTAGCCGGAATCGTGTTAACAGACACACAAAAAAACAGAAAAAGAAAGAAAAAAACATTCCGGATTTTTTTCTCCAGTGTAGTGAAATGGAATCTTCGCTTCGCTCGCTACGCTCATCCAATGAGGGAAGCGAAGATTTCAATTTCACTGACCCCCCAAAAAATTAGCTCGGGTGTTTTTTTGTTTGTTTTTCTGTCTGTTTGTTCGCGCTCTACCGGTCAAACAGCATATGCGATCTTGATGAAAATTGGAGGGGACATTCGAAATCTCTAAAGTTAGGCCTGCCACGTTTTTGGTTATAATCGAAGAAATATTTCTCATGAATATCGTACTTTTACGATTATTTCGATTTATAATGCAATATTTTTGTGATATTTGGGCCGATTCTGACCAAACGGGTGGATTGGGGTGGGGGTCATATTTTACATGAACATTAAAGTAATGGTGATGTATTGCCTTTTGAAAGAAAAAAGTTGAAAAAAATAGCTAGAATCCATAGAATAAAGGTTTTAATATGAGTTTTTTTAGGTATATAATAACAATTAACAAGTCACAATAGAAACTTGTCAACAGTCATCTACAATGCGTTCAAATAGCACTTTCAAAAGTAAAGAGATCCTACGCAAACTAAAAACTTACTAAAAAGCTCATCCATCAACGCGACTAAAAAAAGCGTTCGCGAAGTGGCCTAGTTTAATTTAACAACAGAGCGAGCTCCACAAGTGCGGTGTAGGCATTGGAATACAATTGATCATAGATTCCAAAGTACATTATATCAAAACTCATTTTAAAATCCAAATGTCTACTTGAGGTGCATAATAAAACATAGACTAATACAAAACAATATTCAATGAAAAGAAAGCTATGGGAAGCACAAAGTTAAACAATGCCAATAAAAGTGGAAACAATCTTTAAAAACATTGAAAATTTGTATGGATTAGGTCAAGATCTGGAAGTAAAGTGACTACTGTATTTTCTCAATTGTAGGTCGCACATAGAATTGAAAATTGGGAGGCATAAAACTAGGGTGCTAACCCGGCACCCCCACCAAGAGTTAAATAGAAAGGATTGCGCGACGCACTACTACCATACAAGGTCTACAGTCTACACTTTAGTGAGAGATACATTTAGAATACAATAATAATAACAATAATTTACTCATATTGAATTCCAAGTTGTAATAAAATTACATTCCAATGCACAAGCCTTACCAAAAGTTATGTTTATTTTGGCAGCATCCTAGGACTTATTTAGATACAAGGTTGTTGTAATGTTGAGGGGTTACTTACCTTTTTATTTTTTAATGATATTTACTGGAACATTTAAAGCAGAATTTCAAGATAGTTGTCTACTCATACCCACACTCCTATATATAACAATAGTGCGACCTACATTCGAATGCAAACCAGCTTTTCAATTAAAGACATCTGAAAACTGGGTGTGCGACCTACAATGGAGTAAATACGGTAATTGAGAACTGTGTCTCCGACCTTACCCTGTTGCCCGGCGCAGTGGCAGGGGTGACCATATTGACACACCCCCTTGTGCGCAGATCCCAGAAGCGTACAGTCTTGTCCTGGGAGCCGCTCACAAACATGGCACCACCCCAGTTGTAGAGCGTGAGGACATGACCTGGAAGTAAAGAGTGGCATAGTGAGGAAGAGTAGATAGAAAACAACTTGATCAAAGGAATTCTTTATATAGGTTGTGATTTGAGGATAAGAGAGTTTTGCTTGCATGAACCATACATTGTTGATTGAAATAAATTTACTAGTAAGGCCTACAATACAAGTTCAAAGCAGTAAATGTAAGTACTGACTGAACTGATGTAACTAAATAAAGTCATTTTAGAAAGAAGATGATGCACATTTTCATTTGGTATAAAATGCTTTAAATTTATGTAGCCTATATTTTGAATAGTGGTTTGGAAAAATTAAACTGTTAAAATATTTTCTGATAATCATGACCTAACTACATGCTATACCATAATTCTCTGTAAAGGACCTGTATAACTGTGAAGGGTCTATGTTAAGAGGAGTCGCCGAGGATGGTACTGAGACGAGTTTAAGCATTCAGCTTTCATTCCGGGCAAACGGTTAACAACATCGTGATCATATTCCATACAAACGTTAATAAAGAACCAATCTATGAGATCCAGTATGCATATTTCTAAATTATTTCATTGATTTTGAATACAAAATTCGAGAAATCTCCGGAATTTACTCAATATTGGTGAATTTTGCGAATTTATTCCAAGTGTACAGATTTTTTAAACACAAATTTGCATACTGGATAGTGGATATCAACGTTTACGTCAAGTCAATATGAACGTGTAGGTTACTTTGGTGAAACATCTGATAAACAATTTGATGGGAATTTCCAGAATTGAAATCCATGTTATGGATTTCCCATTTTTTAGGTTTTGGACTTATGCCTTGCAATTGACTTCTATGGTTGATGTTGATTGATTATTGCTTAACGTCTCATATTTATGCACTTTGGCTAATCGAGACGATGAGTGGTGATAGATGAGGATGAAGTATGAACAGAAGGGAGGAGGGGAAACCCGGTACCGGCACGTAGCCTACTCCTTTTGAAAAGTACCAAGGGGACCAACGGCTTAACGTCCCATCCGACAGGACGGTGTAACTTTGACAGTCATATAGGTTCCTCCACTAACCCGGACTGCCGAGCAGACGTCGAGGAGAACGAAGCCGTTACACTAGCTTTCGAACCCTCCATCTGCTCTAACCAGCGGTATACGTGAGTTCAGGGTAGAGCGGTCACCCACTCTACCCATGACCACGCCCGATTCTGCTTAACTTCGGTGTTCGAGTGGGAACCGGTTAAACGAGCTCGGCTAAACCGCTGGCTATGGTTGATGTTAAGTAGGGGTGTGGAAAGGGAACCTAAAGGGTTTCAATTGACTTCTATGGCTTATTTTTTGCAAATGATGATATAACCAGCCGTTCAGCAGAAATCATCAACACCTGAGTGCACACATTTGAGTTGGGCTAAGCTCAGCGCAACTTTTATAAGTTTGAAGATCAAAAAACTAAACTTTTACAATTTTATTATTTGCAGGAACTCACTCAACACTATTACTGCTAATTTTAACCATGTTAAATTTAAATTTAATTCTTATAGTGAAAATCCAAGGGATGGCAAGGGCAAGTTTGCCAATACAATACAAATTTGACACAATATTTCAAAATAGCCCAATCTTCACATGTCCTTCTATGTACTACAGATGCCAATGGAAATGTTTCAAGTGACCTATATGAAAGTTGCAATATTATGCTAATTCCACAATACGTGACTGGTTTGTGGACAAAATAAGGCAGTCACAATTTCCCATCCATAATGATACTTATTATTTATCCCACTTCTAGGTGTAACATACCCGAATGTCCACTGAGGGCTTGGAAGGGTGTTCCTGTGGCACAGTCTGTAACGTAGATCTTGCAGTCGCCTGCTCCACCGCTGATGAGCAGACTCGACTTGTTACTCGTATCCTCCAGGAAACAGAGATCGCGGACTGTGCCGTCGTGCATCGTGAGCTCCACTTCTTGGCCTTCAACACAACACAAATCATTAGTCCACAACACAATCTATATACTCATCATAAAACAAATTGAGGTGCATTTACCTACTTATGAATTTAGGAATCAAATAGTAATCCCAGATCTATATAGTACCAACTCCTCTCCAATCGATATGAATGAAAAATAGCTGAATTGAGATTATAACTAAGCCATCTGTCGAGCATTTCTGTGCATTATGCATTATGAAATCAAAATTTTGAGAAATGGACTAAATTACTATTGGTTATCAACACACTTGTTAGTTATTTTAATGAGCAATATCAAACTGTTTTACAAAAAATGTATGATTAATTGATAAATCTTTAACATCCCTAGAGCTTAAGGGTATACTAAATTAAAGGTATATTTCTTCAATGATACTTCTCATACATAGGTTGCATCAATCCTCCTGCATTCTTAATTAGACTAGCAATAATCAAACAAAACATATAAATCACCTTGCTTGAATAATTATTGACAACATGAAAACTAATAATTCTTGGACTAGATAAATGTCCGTTCCACTCAGATTTATAGTGTGAGAAAGGTATTGATAAAAGTAACTATTCTTAGATATGGAGGCCGGATGTTACCTTCCAAGTTGGATGTATCCACGTTAAAGCGCATGAGTTTGACTGTCTTGTCGTTACTGCCAGTCGCCATCAGGTCTCCGATAGGCGTCCACGCCATGCAGTAGATCGAGCCCTTGTGGTGCTTCGTCCGCTTGAACAACACCGTTGGCTGGTAGGTCGTGTGCTCCTCTCTGGAACAGAACGTTTCGGGTCACATTAGTTTTCAAGTACACATCCCGAGAAGTGACGGAGTAAGTAAGACACAGTGGAGTATTCTTTCACAAAGGCAGAAAATATGTACATTTTAAATCATAGGGCCCTACAGCTGTTAATGAAGAGTGAAAAACAAAGTTTTTATCTTATTCAATCACTAAAGGAGTACTAAGCGTTTTGACCTAATATCCATGAATTAAAGTGTTTTATGTTTATCTCAGAAAGTTTGTATGTCAATGTTGGCATGAGCATTATACATCTCCTTCAGGGACCCAACAAATCACATGAAACATACTGTATATTATATTATATATGTGGATGTATTGTCTATCAGACTAATTGATCAAGAACTTTATTACATTAAGTGCTCACTCAATGCTATTACTTTTAATTGGGGGACATTGAATAATAGACTGACTCCTCAGGAAAACAAAAAAGTAATAAATGTGTATTGAAAGTGTTACTAATTAATTGCTGAATGCATTCCTACATTCCTGTTCAGGCATATAAATCATAAGTAACTGCAACAATTAGGAAGTGAAAGTGGAAATGTACACTCATAACGCCGAAGGTTGGAGAGTGGACCTAAGCAAGATAGAACACAAGTCTAGAAGTGGTGCAAGACAAACGAGAAATAATTTAAGGAACAGAGTAGTATGTGAAAGTTACCCTGGAGGCGCGACAAAAAAAATACGTACTTAAGTTTTTATTAGGGCTGTGCAAATCCACGAAATTACCGAACCAATTGGATTTGGATTTGAGTAAATTTAAGCAGATTCGAGTTTCTAAAGTATTCAAAAAATTTGAATTTCCCCGTCGTTTTTCCGCGTGTATCAGGTAGGCAGCAGCTTTAAACGCGAATTAGGTCACGAAATTTCAAACAAAGCTTTATTCAAAGTTTTGGTGGAGGTGCCGGGTAGGTAGTCAAAATTAAATTAATCCTGGGCTCCTGGCTGGTACATATGGTGGAGGTGCCGGGTCATAAAGCGCAATTGTGAGATCGTAATAATCGTTTGTACGCGAGTATCAAAATACTTCATATCAAAATATTGACATGACACAAAAAATGCATAATTTCGTAATTTTGGTGGAGGTGCCGGGTAGTCGAAATTAATCTGGTGGTAAAAACTTTAACTGAAGGCTGAAATTGAGCTTAAAATTAAAACTGATTCTCACTCTCATGTGCTTGTTTTTCTTTTAAATAAACCATAAATTGTCCTGGAATTTGTGATAGGCCCCTACTGATAATTTTAAACTAGGCGTGTTTTTTTGTGTTTTTTTTAAGTTGTGCATTATCATATTGGTCTTTTGGTAAATAACGAAATCGCGAATTTTCAAACTTTAAAAAACATTTTTGCACATCTCTAAACGACAGGCTAGGTATGCAAAATTCCGTTGGAAAAGATTCGGATTCGCGAATCTTCGGAAAGATTCGATTCGGATTCGGATTCGGATTCGAAATGAAAAACATGGATTCGCACACCCCTAGTTTTTATATATCTGAATTTGATCCATTCAATTTAACATATTTTAACATTTGCTTTAAAACCTGCAGAAGTCAGGAAAAGGATCTAAAACATCGTGTAGCACAATGAATGACTTCATTATTCAATTGTGAGTGAAATACATTTCTTGACAACATGAATAGGCTACATAATCTATTAAAATTAATAATGTGTTAACAAGCATCCTGTACTACTCACGACATAATTTAATTTCAATTCAATTTATTTTCCGTTATAAAAGAACACGTAAAATACTAAAAATTGTATTTCAATAATGTACCTTGTGTTATTATTGATTAGTTTACGGCTACTACCATTCTGATCACGACTCTCTACTCCAATTTGTATTTAATTTCTTAATAGCACTAGTCCTTTTACATCTTAATCTCCAACTCCCTATTATGATTCGTATCTTTAGTACATTCTCCCCTACTTTACCTACTATGACCTCTAATCATTACAAGTTAATCACCTAGCAATGTGCCCGACTAAAGAATATCTTGTTTTTTTTATATTTCTTCACTACTTGCCAAGAGGATCTTTATCATTTGATGCAAACACCACATCTAAAGTGCCTCATTTAAAAAGTATTATCCATACATTTACGTATGTCCGTCCGTCTATGCGTGTGTAACGTCTCATGATAAAAACCCTTCAATTGCCCTTCAACATGAATGATACCTAATATTTGGTGACCCTGGGGGGTCAGAAGAGCGCACCCTAGCATCACCCTATTTTCCCCTATAAATACCCGGCACCTCCACCAACAACGCAATTTGAACACATTTAATTTTAGTATTCTTCTTTGACAATCCATCTTTTGGGTACTTCCGTTCCAGTGCTTCTTTAAAATAAAAGTTGTACTAGTTTTGAGATATTTTGCATTGCCGGGAGAGATTATGCATAACTTGACGTTTCTTTGTTTCTCTATGGGGACTTGGGGGATTTAAACTCCTTACTTGATAAGCAGCAAAATAACTCAAAACTCATAAGTCTTTGCTTTAATATTAACAGGCAGCAAAAGTTTTGAAATGCGTTTTGTTATAAGTGTCCTAATTCCAGCTTGTTCAGTTTCAAATCTTTGTATTGGCCTCCATTTGACCAACGTGGTTTGAGAATAACTTAAGTCAGTAGAATGAATTTAAAATATAGTTTATATACGAAAAATAAACTGTCCTAGACCTACCAGTTCTATTCCACAACCTGACTCTTTACACAAAATAAAATGTGGATATGCTTGTTTATTTTTAAAAGTTACTTCTTATGCACTTGTTCCCAAATATAAAAACAATTGACAATCACTAAATCATAATATAAGGTCTAGTAATATTCTATATGTAGGCACATAATTTTGCTTCTAATAGATAGATTGATGCTAGTAAGTAGGTGGATGCTTTGCTTTTCACTTAAATTATTAAGCAGAAATAATTTTAAAATGTTCTGAGACTACAGCCTAGACCTAGATCAGACAGAGTGAACACAACACATTCTGGAAAAGTAAGAATGAGGTTAGTAGAATTAAAATGTTAATATAAAACATTTAAACAGTGCAACCAATAATTAACTTAATACATAGCAAGATTGTAAAGGTTTAGTACAGGTAATCCACTGAGAATCATAATGACCATGCATTACCGATAAGTCTAAGTAGACAGTACGTACTGCAAATGTTTAAGGACAGCATGCTAGCTGCATCTAATAACTGTGATTATATCTCTTCTCTGAATCTTGTGCACGGAATACATTATTTACGATGGTTAACTATTCATATTTTAGTAAAGGAATACAAAATATGAAGCTTCCTGGTATTAGAGCATGAAGAAGTAAACAAAAGCAAAAGTAAAATAGAACCAAGAACAATATGGTTGACCAGTGATGTGGAACATTACAATGAAAGTAGTTGGAACATCGAGAAACTATAATACACTCAAAATAAAATTGTCAACAGTAGATAGAATAATACTAAAAATGTACTGGGAAAACTTGAAATAAATTAACATACAGCAAATGATCTGGGGTTTTAAATGTTCTGACTGGGTAGAAATGTAGGATGCCTTCTAAATGCTAGCTAATTCCCTGTCAGGGCACCAAACATAAATACGGTGGTAACTACGAATAACATAATTAATTGATAATATCAACACATTTAAAATCGTGTGTGATCTCTTGTCTATATGTCTATGTTCATCTCATTTGGTCAACCTAGCTACGTTACCTACACCATGGGGAAGAAATTGTTCTTTGGATTATGCCTGAAATCACGCTTGAGGCTCGTGGTTTAATTGTGTCAGCAGGCATATAGAAGATTGACGCATTCATCAAAAGTGAATCGTCAAAATTCAACTGGCAGCATCCAACGGCAGATCAACAATTGAAACCTCACAAAACAAAAATCCTCACGACTTGTTTAAAATGTTATGTTTAAGCTAACAACATCATTGCTCCGAACTTAAGGCTGAAAGAAGGATTTAGTCTGGATCACTGTTAGCTCTACCAATTATGGTTTGCACCAGTATGTCAAGTTAGAATGTGTGTATGGCACGATCAGAGCACATTTTCAAAATATTGCATAGTTACGTATTTAACTAATTGGCCGTAATAAGCCACCAGAGTTGTTTTTGTACTTGTAGTACCGGTAACTTTTAAGGCTTGTGCAGGAGATAATAAAATTACATTTTTAAATGTTCTGTTTGCGCCATATGCATATCCTCGATAAATAACCTTCCAAAGTTCCAATTTATTTATCTGAAAATTAAAGGTCTGAAAGTGGTCCAGAATGTACTGATATGTAAGTTTGCTGGATTTGGCAATGTATTTTTAAATGTACTTTACATTGTAAAAAAGTTTGTCCTAGCTCATCCAAATCCCTACTTGTTATAGGATTGTCGTTCTTAGTAAATCAGTTTTTAGAACTGAATGTACATAATAAGACATTAGATATAATAAGCAAAAAAAGTCAACATTTAGATGCGACCATCAATGAATGTAACCCACCTCAGGTCGGACAGCTTGGGGTACGAACATATCCTAAGCGTCTTGGAGTTGGAGCCAACAGCGTAGAGCTTCCCAAGAGGGTGGAACTCGGCGCATCTCACGGCTTGCACGTCTTCCAAGGAGGTGACCGCCACAAACTTGGGCCGCCCGCTGTTGCTACCCGTGCTGCCGTTAAGATCCCCATCGGTTCGAAGGACCGGCTGCAAGGAAACAAACATTGCACGTTAGTACGTCTGCATGTGAAGAACTATCGCTCACACACATGGGTTAAAACATGATGTGATATAGTTGAAACATGGGTTCAAAGCCTATGGATCCAATGGGACGTGGGTTCAAATGGCTGAAACTTGGGTTTTAGTAATTTTTTTCATACTTTTATATCGCCATTATTATTTCGAGCAGTTGGATATGAAATTGAACTATTTCTAAAAAATAAATTAGCACAAAATATGTGAATAAAGCATTAAGATTAGGGTTACACTTATATCACTTAGTTGATGTCATCGCATCGACTTCTTTTAGCCATGTGACCTCAAGGATCACAATTTTCTGTTTTCCTACAATGAGCCTAAGCTCATTATAGGGAATCTGATTTTTATAGAAGGACTTGATTGTTTTTGGCTTTGGCCTTTTGGATAGTTGATGGAAGTGGGCATGAATAAGGAGACCAGACGTGTACCATTTTCAGAACACTTGTACCGGTGTCCCGAGAGACTCTTAAAAACGTATTTGTACCAGTTAGCAATTTTGGGGAGGAAGTGTCCTGGTATTTTCTTAACTATACCGTGCATGGAAGGATAATGTTTTACTTTAAAAAATACACTTCTCTGATAAATACTAATAGCAAAAACAATGAAATAGTTCTTCCACTTTCATTTTCTCTGGGGGTGTGCAAGTAAGTTTATTTTAAATGATTTTGGTGGAGGTGCCGGGTCGCTCACGTGTGTGAAAACGTAAAATCGATAAGCCTATATATTTTTGGCGCTACCTTGCCAATGCTGATTACTTAGTCATAATAGAACCCTGAGTCTTTTGATACAAATTTATATTCATTTTGGATTTTTTGAACTTTTTTGGGGCACAAATAATAAAAATATGTCACTTTAATGTTTGTTTCGACATTTTCATGCAAGACCACTTACAGAATGTCATAGCCTAGCCATAATAACATTTGTGATTGATCATTTAAAACGATCTAGAGAGAGGCTATATTTTAATCAATTTTAAATCTGTCTTCACGTTTGGAGCCTACATTTAGACTAACATCAATAAATAAAATTAACATTGTTCATTTTGTAAACAATAAATATAGTCAAAGAGTAAAATAGTGAAATTTAAAAAATAAGACGAAGTACTCGGACTCGAATTGGACTCGATACTCGAGTTATTTTAAGTACTCGTTTAGGACACGACTCAAACTCAAAAATCAAGACTCGCACCATCCATTATACAAATTAAAAGCATTTTCAAATTATCTTTATTCTTATTGATTAGGTCTTCATTAGTATGATTCCCTCATCAATACATTATTATCTGCTGAATGTTTGTATTTTGTTTAACATCACAACCATATTTAATTAATATTTTCATTTCAGAAAGCTATTTTCTGGGCATTTGACACAAATATTTAAAAAAAAAAAATCGTCTCTGGCGGCTGGGGTGGGGGCTCTGCCCCAGACCGTGGGGTACATACGCTTACACTTAAATAATTGTCCCGGTTTGTAACTTTCAAAATATGATCACCTTAGGCATGAACTCACTGTCATACCAAAGATTTGCTTCAAGGTTTATGGTCAAACAACATCCAAATTGCCCGTGATTAATGCGCCATACCAAGGATGGATCTAGTTATACATGTGAGGTTGTCACTAGTCATATTTGCAGCCAACTATGGTAGAACAACACATCCAAGTCTTCACGAGGAGTACTCACGCCCAGACATTGACTGCAAGCAAGTTGTAAATGTTAACTCTCAAAATAAACAAACTAGGAATTCAAGGTCATAAATAGATTAAATTACAACCCATAATACTGATTACCAAGTCAAACTACAACAGTTTCTATTTCTGCAGGCTCAACCGTATTTGCATCTAGTATTATGCATGCTCAACAGAAATGGCTGTTTGCATAAAAATAACTGAACTTTGTGATATTCTCGTTATATAATGTGGCACAGTTGTCACAGCATTGACAATGAAAAAAGAACGATAATGAATATCAATATCTTACTGTAGGTCTATGTAGTGTCTGTATACACTACTTGCACCACTTGGCATATACACGCAAATTTAAAAAAAAAGTTGAGTTACTAAAATAAATTTTAAAGCCAGAGCTTTCACTGCTTTTATTAGTTGATGTACCTACTCTAATGACAAGGCGTATAAAAGTGTAACAAAAAATTGATTATAGTCAAAATAAATGCTCCTTTCTACTTTCAACCGCTCTCAACACTCTTGATGACCAATGCTCGACGCCAAAAATGAGCAGTATATTCAACCTTCAGTTGGCAGGCCACTAATTCGTACATTGTGGAAAACAAGGCTAAGGAAACGAGACACAGGCTAGTAACATACAATATGAAACATTTGATATTAGTAACAAAAAGTATCTTATTGGCTAACTCACACAATAACGCCATGGATAAGTATTTCAACAATTTGGCATAAATCAATAAGATCAATAAAGGCAAATTATAAACAATAATTGAACATATAGGTAAGCGATAAATGGGTATATTTATTCATTAGCAAAATAGTGGTTAATAACTAGCTATAGGGGTGTTCACAGCTTGTTCTACGTGGTGTTTTAGCGTTGGGAAAGACGTCGCTACGAGGCCTCTTCAACCAAACCAAAGCGGGGTCGACGGATCGCTCTAAGTGATGTTAGTTCTCTGTTCAGCTTCAAAGCATAAATACGATAGGGGGATTCCCCAGTGCATTTGAAGTGAGCAAAGCAAATAAACAAGTAAACATTGATCGAAGAAAAAAACAAGAGAATACACGACTATAATAGTCGCAATGTCTTCACAACGTCGCCTTGCGTGTAACGTAATAGTAGCCGAGGTGGACTCTGACCACCGCATTCCAAGTTCGACTCACGGTGATGTCTATCGTCTCGATCAGTTTGCAAAAACGTTAGGGCAATCACAACTACTTCACTTTAAATCAAATAGCAACACAGATTTGTAACGGATGGACGTGAAATGAGTTTAATTTCTGTCGGCGTGATGCGGTCAACGAACCAAGTGGACACCTCAAGAGATGCAAGGCCTCGGGGACCAATCTAACGCTACAATAATCTCGCATCACATCGTGCACCAAATAGCACTCGTGATTCACAGGTAAACACAGGCATAAAAACCTTAAAAGATTATGTCTGTAAGGTCTAACTCGGAAGCACATCGATGTACATCAAGAACGCCACATGAAGTTGTACAACATCACTGCTATTATGACCGGCACTGGCATTTTATTACGATCAAAATCGAGAATACAAATTCACGTATGCTTACATCTTGAATGCATACAGTACGCATCAAACAAATGATTTATGTAGTATGTCAATTATTTCGGTTGACAGATGACAGCTGATCAACATCTGTTTAGTGCGTTGACGTATTGAATGTATTCTACTTATAGCCCTCATGTGAGAAACAGTCGACATAGCTCAATAGGATAAGACAAAGTACAAATAAACGTCCAAAATCAAAATCCAAAATATCGATTGAAAACGATATAAAAATGCACACATGCATCACTTGAATCATTATTATACATAGTTGGCAATGAGAGTAGTTTCGCAAAGTTACACTCGCGATATTTAGTGAGCAGCGAATGCCACATTTCGTTTCGCAACTATTTACTATCCAATTAAGACGATGAAGATAACGAGTTATTGAAAACGAAAACAAATAAGGTTTTTCAAAGCAAAAGGACCACTATATTATAGCTAATGATGAAACTTTTAAGGCAGGTGAGGTTAATAATGAAATAAATAATTTGGACTGTACACTGGAAGCCAAGTCTTGAGACCATGCTTGAGACCACTCGTTTCAACTCACACACGTTCTGAAACGAGAAATTCCTCCAAGTCGCTCAAAATCGCCAAATCGGTAGTCTTGGGGACAAGTTCACGAGTCGCAAGGTGACTTGGAACGAATGTTTTTTCACGTTTCAAACCACGAGGTATTTGGTGGTGACTTGTGAACTTTGTCGACTTGAGACGATCAAAACAGTTTGTTATTGATTTGGTAGTTATAAATTGTGACATATCAATCTAGATGAACGTTGTAAATGCAATTATAGATGTAACACGGTGAGCTAGCAACCGGCAAATTTACGTACCCATATTAATACATGCATCAACCCTTTCCAAATTGATCAAACACCAAGTATAAATTAAATATTTCCATTTAAAAAAATATCTGACATTGGATATCTAGGCCTACCTTTCAAAAACAACAATCCAAAAACAAAATAGCACAGCTTTCATAATAAAGAGATCGATTATTTCAATCTAACTAGCTGTGATTTTGATTGATTTTATTTTGTAACAAAATTTTCTATTGGTCACTATGGGATTGTTGGGGGCGGAGCCTCAAGCCGTGAAAATGGTCCCAAGACTACCGATTATCGTTTACCCCAAGTCACCGGTGACATAGAATGAGCGACTCGACTCACTTCTCGACTCGAAACGAGTGGTCTCAAGACTTGGCCTCCTGCACTTGTAAATTAAAACAAAAATAATTTTGCGCTTAAACTTGAAAAATGAATATTGTTTCATTCTATATTTTTTTCTTTATTTCCAAGTGCAGTGTACAATGCAAATAATTCATTATAAAAACAACACATACTGGGAATGCACATTAGTGCCACTCGGTATTCGGACGACAGCCATACTTTCCCCAGTTCGCCTCGAATCACCACTCAAACTTGTAATTCTATTCAAATAAAACCTACAAAATGAATCATCAGCACTATTTTGAGTGACGCGAAGCAAAGATACGTGGTTCTAACTTGCTTGTTCAACCGATAACAGTTGGTGCCGTTAATTAAGACAAGTTTCAATTATATATGTAACGGTTTGGCTGGCCATAGCTGAAGATCAGCCAACCATCACGAAACCCACATCGTCCGTCAATCTCACGAGTATCACCCAATAAAAGACTTTGAGACTTGATCAGTTCTCGGGGAACAAGAGGCTTAAAGAACTATCTAGCTTAGAATATTTTACCGACAAATTTCCACATACTTCCTGCACATCTTAAAAACGACATTTTCAGTGAATATTTGTGCAATTAATTTTAAATTATTTTTTTTGCGTTTTAGGGGCCTCCCATTCTTGATAATAATTTCCAACACTGTTCATAAATATGCCATATATAGTATTGTGAAATTGTGATACGAATGTTTATTTGAATTCATTTGCATTTCCTTATTCATGTAAAATAGGAGACATGAAATCGAATTTTAAGTGTATTTCAATTCAAATCAAGCACTGATTTTTGTGCTCGTATATCACTGCTAATATCTTGCAGGAACTTGTATGAAGAGGCACCATGCCCTGCACAATTGCGCTCACTTTTAAGCTTCATGGTTTCAATCCCTTTACCACTAATCACTGAAGCTATTTTCATTCTCCAATTTGAATATAATTTAAATCGTAGCGTTTTACCAAAATCAATATATTTTCCACATTGTTTTATGCTATCAATCATATATAAGTAAATTGGAATGAATTGATTGATTGATTGATGAATTGATTGAATTGGATTGATCATATATAAGTAAATTGGAATTGATAGCATCATTGGCTTGATGCTGGAAGTTACATGAACACGAGGAGCTATTAAATTAACTGTACTCTTATATATTTAATCATCTATAAGTGATGTAAATCGTTATCAATAAAGTAATTAGATGAAGACATAATATAGCAATTAGACGAATGCACGAGAAGAACGCCGCTGGGAGGCTCGTTGTAATAGCCCACGTATGAGGAAGCGACGAGTCTGATAGAAACGTCATGTTGCTAATTCGAGAAGGATTAAAGGAAGTGAGCTAAACGTCGCACGCACGCAACTAGCGGAGAAAGTACTAGTCCGATGGCGGAAGGGGTTGTCAACTGACGTTTACTGCGTGTTCTAATGATACACCAGGCCTCTCAATTAAATGCATACACACACTCAATCGTTAAAATATAACAATTTTACGCAAGAGAGAAAGTCGTGTGAAACGTTATATGTTACAAGTTTGAGTAAAGCGAATTTCCGTCAAAAACCTGTCCAAACACTGGAGGCAACAAAGTTGCAGTTCGACTTCGACGCCATTGTGAAGTGAATGAACTGTTAACGGTCCGCCATGTTGGTACCGACACGCACCGCGGCAACCCCTCGCGGCGACCGGGTGGACAACGATTGCGCCGGTTATAACTCGGTGTAACTTATTTGTTTTGCATTATTTTCCTGTCATAGGTTTCGATTTTTCAAGTTTTGTTTCAACACTATAAAAGTTGTTTCTTTACGTAGTTTCACTTTCAATTTTAAATTGTTATTTCTTGTTTACTTCTATTTTACTTTCTAACGCAAACATAGGACAAAAATGTTTATTTTTACCAACATGTACATAAACCTTATAGTGAAAGCAATATGTTTATGAAATCCAATGTTTTTTTGTATTTTGTATGGTTGAAATTAAAATTAAAATATGCTGTTTTCCAAACAAATACACGATTCAAAATAATAACAAACAAACAAAATATCAACAATCAGAAATTGGAACATCATCTCCAATTTGAGCTTGTGATGTTTGGTTAGTACGGTTTAAACGTTTTTGGTGCAAAAATCAATTTTATAAACTCGTTTAAATTTATAATGCGATTTTGTCGCATTTAAAGTTAAATTGTAAGTTAATTTTTTAAAAGTGTAGAGCAGAAAACAATACAATACATTTCATTTCCTCCGATAATTTGCTCAGGAAACATGAAATACGTAACACCATAAGTCCATAACGTGTGGGGAGGATCATGTAGGCAGATACACAATAGCAAAAATGTAAGGATAAATTTCCTGCATCATACCGTATATTATAAAAGTGGCATTGCTTAGTAGCATAAAGTGAGAGAATCGTTCCTAACTATTTGCATTAGATTGCGGCCTTGACACACAACCCTCCCTAGGTACGCCACGTGGTCAGTAGGGGACATACGAGCTAGACAGGCTACCCAGATGGCCGGTGTTACCCGTAAGGTAACCATGTAGCATGACGCCGTCCTAGCTTACGGAACACATCCATCAACAGCCGACTCATCAGTCTTGTTAACAACAGCCCAGTCCAGTCAAACACTTACTCTAGGCTCAAGGGAATGAGCAAGATTAATTAATCGTTGCAGTGTAATTACAAACATATGATCCACCATTAGCACGGCATACTTTCATGTTTATGGAAAAACTGTTTACTTTTTTTTTTATCTCGCATGCATGAATTACGAATTATATTTATTCTCGTACATCTAATATAGGTCATTTGTTTGCAAAAAAATATATAACCATCAGTTGTGTCGGTGACGTAAATATAATATAATTCTCACATGAATACAAAACCAAGATGAACCACAAACCACAATAATAATGATCTCTAACTCGTTCCAACTGTATCGGATTGAATGGCGTTTTTTTTTTTTTTTTTTTACCGTCATGCAGGGTAACCACATTAATAGAGTAAACCAATATAAACACAATATTCCATTATTATTGAATTACAGTTGAACGGAGTTTTGTTTAACGTAAAGAGAAATGCTTGTTTGAAGAATATTTAAACTGAACAAATAAGTTTATATTACTAGTACCGGAAAGGTATACTTTTCCCCCTGGCTTACATTAATTTCAGTTTGTGTTATAGTTTGAAACATTTCTTAAACCCGCTCCCGCTGCCGTATTTAGTTCTAACAGGGTTTTTGTGCTTGCGATCTATAAATGCTGCATGACGATCACTTGTAAATTGAACAGCTGGAATGGAAGGCAATTTCGCTAGAAATGATTGGAATAACAGTGAAGACCGGCTAATTGGCGCAGCTTACAACGTTGCTCAAGTGGGCACGAATCAAGAGGGAACTGTAAGACATCACTCACTGCTATAGCAGAAGTCGCAGTTGCACACTTCACGTGGAACCAGATGTGCTATGATTTTTTTCAAAATCATTTGAAATAACACATCGAAAAAATAAGTATTTTGAATAATTTTTAAAATATTTGTAGTTAAAATGTTTCGGGATTCTAATAAGTATTAATTTTTCCAAAATTTTCAAATGTTACCTAATAATTTTCAGGATTTCAAAACGAAATAAATAAAAAACATTCAAATTTGTAATATTCAATATTTCCTGGCTTGTCATTTAACAAAAATGTGTATTAAATTAAATACACATCACGGTTTTTGATTGTACCAAGTTTTGGAAAATAGAAAAACGCGGTCGAATAGCCTTAAATGTACATACTAGCCGCTCGCGAACGCTTTTTCCAGTCGCGTTGATGATGAGCTTTTTGGAATATTTCTGTCCAATGATTACGTTTTATGTGAATCTCTATTTTCTATAGTTACTTGATATTACTTGTTCAATTGTACACCTGTAAAAGGCTTATATTAAACCTTTATTTCTAATGAATTTGACCAACTTTTTATTCAAGAGGCACTACATCACCATAATCTTTAGTCAATGTAAAATATGAACGTTGTAGCCCCACACGCTTGGTCAAAATCGGCCAAATCACGAAAATTCGTATTAAACCGGAGAAAATCGTAAAAGTACGATTCTATAAGAAATATTTTCAAATGTCTCTAAAATCATAAAATATAAGATTTCAGTGATTTTCAACGTTCCTATAAAGTTTCATCATATCGGAGTAACCGTTTGCCAATATCACGAAATTCGCACTACAAATCGAAAAAAAAATCGTAAAAGTACGATATTTATGAGAAATATTTCTTCGGTTGTACCCAAAAACAATACACTCTAAGTTCAGAAATTTCGAAGGTCCCCTATTTCATCAAGATGCATATGCCGTTTGCCGGTAGAGAGCGAACAAACAGATAAAAACTAACAAAACAAACACCGAGCTATTTTTCTTGGTAACGTTGTAAAAAACAAACAAAAACACAAAGTCAAATGAGTTTCGGTTCGCTCATCCAACAATTTGCCATAAACATTGTTGATAATCCTTGAGATAGTCTGGGGTATCGGTATTTTATAACGTATTCTTGCTTGAAGACTATTCAATGTACCAGCAGCTTCCTAGCTGCAAGAATTGGATTGGATAAATGTCAAAAGTGTACGCATGTAGCTTATAGTTCTGCACGGACACTACACCGCCATCGCTCTGACATCACGTCATAGCGGTCATACGGATATGGAATCCACGATTCAAGGAAATAAAGCGTTGACCTACAGTCCGGTGTATACGGTCATATCAGAACCCGTGTTCTATTTCGCTCGGATGCGTTCATCGCCCCATCACACATGTTGACGTCGTCGTGACATGTGCGGCCAAGTATACAGCGGACTGAAGCGATGTGAGCACGAATATCAGGACAATATAAGGTGTTAGGAGGTGGACTGTGTGCATGCACATGCCAGTCACTGTGCGAGGTCTATAGGACGCAACTGTTTTATATAGCATGACATTGACAGCAAATGATTGTGTTGCTTTTTAGTGGTACTAAAAATCACTATTTGTTGATTTTCTTAGGGTTTGAGTTAAAAATTCCACGATAATAATACAACAATTGGGATAAACACAACAATGATTATATTCAGTATAAAAAACTTATTTCGGGCGTTATGGAATGGTCAATGAATACCATTTAACTATTATTACATACAAGCACGGGTACGGGGGAACCAAGAGAGTGAAGACTGAAGAACGCTTACTACAGCTAAACGCGCATTGAAACTATAGCTTGGTGGAGGTGCCGAGTAGGCTCCGAAGAATAAAATAAAACCTATCGTGCATTGCAATCTCTCTCAGTGGAGTGCACAAAAGTGCACATTTAAAAGGCTAGTCCGCCCCTCTGATGCTATAAGGGTTACCAAAAAACATTCTGGGTACTAAAAACAAAAACGATGTCAATCGGAGTCCGTGTCCGGTTTTTATCGTGAGACGTGACACTAGGACGTACGGGTGTTGAATGAATGAACCCAGCGTAGACGGCGGTTCTGGGTTCGATCACCAGTCACAGCCAATATGTAAGACAATAAATTGTTATTACACAATACTTATATTACGTACAATCCACAAATAACATAATAAAACCGTGAACGAAAATGTTTGATTTTGATTTGATTTTTGCGTTTTACTTCATTTTTAATGTTTTGCGCCCCTTAACTTGGATTTATTTTCAATTCATCCATTGCACACGGCCTAATTAATTCCACCTACAATATCACTTCAATTCTGTTCTAATAACAGCGTTGTTGTCGGTTTCTCTTCATATACTCGAAATGAATTATTCAATAGGTTCGTATTCAGATTTAAAATGTACATAGCGATGTCATCCCTATCCGCACATGCACGTACAAATACACTGAACATACAACAAAGCAGCTCGTACCAACGCATAAATCTATCAACTACTCAATCAATCAAACAGAGGATAAAGCTCTTAACATATAGAGGTCACATGACTGGATAATGGTGACGAAATCAACATTTACCCCGTTGCAAGATGCCATAATCATCATGATATATCGGCTTCGACTTCGAGGCCTATATACTACATAGGCGTACTGACCGGTTCTCGAACTAGTATAGTTTGTCTGAAGTGAACAACGGATCTAATGATACTGTTACAAGTCTCGAGAAGAAAACATACATGTCGTGAACTATGCCATTTCAGGCAGAGAGCACTTTTATAACGGACAGGTGTATTCGTAATGTTGCAGAAGATCAAGTTACCAACAAAAAAGCTGACATCAATTTGTTGTGAGGAGCTATTAATTAAACTCACGACGTTGTATACTGCAAAGATGACAAGAGTGAAGGATTTCTCCATAATAATAATAATAATAGCACAGAGCGGATGTGCCCTAAAGAACCATAAACATAAGCACAAAAACTCGTCACAAGATCATTATGATGTGAGTACAGATTTATCGATCAATACGTCACTCATATTAGCGTCAACTGAGAAGTTCGCGAGTAGACATTAATACACCTGCCATAACCATCGTAAGATATTTATGGAAATATGTTAAAAAACACTCAATGTCATATTTACGCCTTCACGAGAACAAGAACGAAGCACACTTTTCCGAGTATTCTTTAAAAAAAAATGATCGTAATTTTGAGATATTAACGACTTAAAAATTATAAAAATGTATTGCTTGAATTCAATTTTCCAACAGAATACCCTTCTCCATACCTTATATACGAAACAAGATAATTCCTGATCAAAGGAACTGACAACAAATAAATAGTTTTGTCTCTTGCTGCCACCGTCGGTGGTTGGCAACCAAAGAATTCCCCACCAAACCAAACGAAACTCGCAATTGGCCACCATTATACCAAATAATATGACAATGCATTAAATAATTAATGATATTCCTTTACGTGATGCATAATAAACCATAGGTATGCACGAGAGAGATGGTAATGAAATCACAGCTGTTCATTCAATATGCACATCTCGCGCTCAACTAGTTGGCCATCTGTCAAGCACAGGGTTCTAAATTTTAATTGATTGATGATATCATCTACGTGAGTTACGTCCTATTCTCAACAGTCAAAGTGAAACCACCGAAACCGAGCTACGATATACATAACACTCTACCAGTTTAGAAGTTCCGGAGGCGAAAACTAAATACCGTTTATCCCACATTTGACCATTAGAAATTCAACAATTTGACTGGCATTCTGACAACATTTTCAGCTGCACTTTTAGTGAGTGTTTTTGTGAAATTGTGTCCCGAGTCGGAGGACGTATAAATGCGTCGACGGCAACGAATAGTCACAGGCAGTGTTGGCTCGGGCGCTATAAGCGGTTGACTCTGATTCGGGAGGTCCCGGATTCGAATCCCGTCGAGAACGGCAATCCTGACTGAAGTTTTTTCCGATGTTTTCCTCAGTCGTTAATACGAATGCAAGAATTATTGAGTCCTCTTAAACAGCACTCGGACAATCCTTTCCAAAAGTCCCTAAAGGCTAAAGAGGGCACTGTGCTCTACAATGGCCATCTCGCTTGGCGAGAAAAAAAATCACAGTAAGACATTGATGCCGATAAATTGCACGTTGCTTATCGAGACGAGAAGTAATGCGACATACCAAGAATAAAATAATAGAACAGTGATATATCCCAGAATGTAATTAATATGTTTCCCGAATATGCGATAGGCGTATAGGCAAACATGTATATTTATGCAAATAATGTGCAGTGATATTATTGCAAATAATGGCGTGGGCATCCTCTTTCACCCATCCCTATTCGTACACAACTGTTGTTGAAATGAAACATGGGAAGGTGAGATACCAGTCATGAACCGTTGCATATTATGTTGGATCAAGGTTCTTGAAGTATAGGCATATGAATTAAGGCATATAAAGTGATAAAGTGAAAATTATAACACTTTATTATACGTTACGTTATATCAAGTATCTTCTTTGAACAAATAGCAAACATGAACAAACGAGATTGAGAATTTTATTAATGACCGTATAAACATAGTTACAGTAATGTATGAGTAAGCGCTTGTACAGTATGAAATATACGTAAAAGCCAACTTTTGCAAACCCCTGTTAATCCCACCAACGCACGAAGAAGAAGACATGAAGAGAGAGTTGCCGCCTGGTGAATCGTAATGACGGACATCTGCATCTATGTGTGGTGACCACGATTAGCCACTAACGCGTGTCAATGAGATGATGACACGAATCTTCTAGCGACCTGGTGCCCGCGATTCACAAGTTATCCCAGCAAACCAGTTGACTTGCATGGACTCGACTCGGATGCGTGGGCCTGAGTCTATACCTCAAGTGAATATATGGACAATTACGCTTTCAAGGACAACACAACGTAGAACTAACATAATTAGTTAAGAGGGAATGGGACACATTTAACTGTTAGCAAATAGCTATTCCCTCGGCCAAGATGCATCCGACGTATATGAACTTTGCAAGTTGTCAATGAAGCATACATAGACAGCCTGTGGTCATAGATTTTCCAAATTGACTTAATCAGTCAGAAAAAAAATCACAATATGGTCAATTTGGAGTTTAACAAAATCAAAATTCGTGAAAACTTATTTAATTTTTTTAATAAATCATTTAAACAAATTTAAAAATTTGTTACTGCAGAGCCCTATAATTCCACATTTGTGACATATGTTCAAATTTCAAACACCTGTGGTGTCAGTTGCCGGCGAACAGCAATTTGCTAAAATGCATGTCTAACTCTTGGATATGATTCGAATGGTCCAATATGAAAGTTACTAAAACGCGGTTTATGACAATATAACTAAGGTTAGGCTATGACATTCAATTATCGATATCATATCGAATAATAATTATCGATATCCATAAATAACAATTTTGTTATTTGTTCAAAAAATATATAGCCTACATTTTCAAAAAAATAAATTGTTTCAAAAGAGTAGGGCCTAGGCTTGTTATTAAAAAGAGTGTCGAAAAAAGGTTGATAATAATTTCATCGACAAAAATTCATAACGATTTTTACGTTCAACACTTGCGTTATATGACCCGGCACCTCCACCATACGTAAAAGTAATGGGAATTTACTACAGATAGCCTACCCGGCACCTCCACCATAATCATTAAGCGTGCGGACCAACATTTATTGATATACACACCAATCTTTCTAGGTATTTGTACAGCGCAAAAAGCTGTCACATGGACATTCCCAAAAACACCTATCTTCGTTTTAGATTTCCGCGTTTATAACATTTAAAAAACATGTCGGTATTTTGATATGGAGTCCACATATCGATATCGTATCAAAATCACGATTTCTTTGTCCAGCCCAGACCTAAATGAGCAGTTACACACACATATACACGCATAGATAGGGGTCAACTCTTGGAGCTAATCTCCTGCACAGAAGGTTGTATACAATGAAACGTTAAATCCTGTGAATCCACGGACGTCGTCCGGGACGTGGTTCGATTCACGCAAAATACACCCATTTTTAAATGTCATTCATATTCATTATGACTCTATTCGTCGAAATGTAAAGCGACAAACAATTATATACACGTACTCATCTTTATACCAAATATGAAAATAAAACACTCCAAGGTAAACTACATAATATGTGGATAATGACGACTTAGGTTATTAGGTATAACAATATTGAATCATTATTCCATTTAGGCAGTTACTTCCACGTTGCAATACAATTATAAATTATTGAAGAACGCATACCGTATTCCGATAAAACCATAGTTTTACAAATGCCAGGCAGAAAACGTAGATCCAAAACAATGTAGGTGTAACACATCTTTAACCCGTGCATTCCAGATTCAAAGTGGCGCAAATTTGGTATTTTGTTAATTTGTACTTTGGTGAATTTTTGAAATTTGTTAACTATGTAATTTATCAATTGTTAATTGTAATTGGTATGAAATTAATATTTTTGTATATTGTTAGTTGTATGTAAATAGCTTTATTGCTAAATAAAGATTGATAATGTAATAACAGTCTAACGGACCGAATGGGCTTTAAAATGTGCCGATAAAAAGCGAAAGTGTATCTAAATCTAGAGTTTACGAAAAGCCTTTGGCGTAACTGTTTGCGTACTATCATCCGGTCCCACATTAACTAGAAATCATACAACACGACGAAGTACGGAAGTACAAAGTTACACGTGCAGAGAAAACTGAAATCTAAGCAAAATAGATAAGAGTTAGTTTTGAAGGAGGAAATGAGCGAAGGCAAGATTATAATTAAAACTTTTTATTGATTTGCCAATCTTTAGGATTGCCCCGAGTTAAGACATGAACAACAAACAAATCCATGAAACTCTCCGCACATATTCGTACTTGCACTTTAAAGCACTCGTACGCCTGACCACGTGCGTGAGTGAACACTAGAAAGTTTCATGATTGCATTTGTCCCGTTAGTTTGACGTGTGTTTTAGGCATCAATAGCAAATGCAATCCGTGCACATGGGGCTACTGTTTATATAGTGTTCGTGTATATTCGGTAAATTTGTTACGCAGTGTTTATGTGCCATAAATACAGCTTAGGGTCGTTAGGCATTTATTACGCTTACGCAATCCACCCCCAACAAGAAACTACCACGGCAATTCGCTAATCCTACAAAGATGGAACATTTTAAAAACAAATAAATATACAAATAAAAACATAAAGTACCAAAATTGGCAAATAATATATTACTGAAATTAATTGTCTCAACTCAGCAAATAAAATATTATTCCTAATGCTATGGGATAGGGTAACCTTGAAACTTTAGTCCTGAATATCTAGTAAATTGGTTCAGGATGCCTAGCTTTTCTTTTTGCATTATTGTGTAGCAGGTAATTAACTGTTAATGTGCAAAATTTGATTTTTTTTTAATTCACGTAGGGATACGCTTGAGCTAACTTAATTTAATGTGCGTAACGGAGTGATAAATGAGTATTTTTTCTTGTTCGAAATCAAAAGACAACAATGATCTAGATTCTAGATCTGTTACTCGTCGAATGCTGCGCGGCCATGGCAAGGTCGCAGTTGGTGCCAACATCCGTGAAAGTGCGAACCAGGAAGAGAGTCAGTCCGACTTGGCAACTCCACCACTCTCAGGCGCTACTTTGAATGCAGACATAATACATAGTAGTCTTGTACTATACTGTTGTACTCTTGTAAACAAAACAAACGTATATGGAACCGAGGGGACGTAGGTTGGAATCCCGTATAAGACAACATGGTATATTGTTAATACTTTTCCATTCATCATGCATGTCATTCGAAGCCTAAGCATTATTCATACAGTAGTAATAATCGTTGAGAGAATATATGGTTTAATAATACCTGAAAAATAAATACCACTTTTGTTAAAAAAATCTTACTTCTTTTTTCGCGATTAGTACAATCGTAAAGCGAACATCTAACCCTATCACATTTTTGATCACAACTGTGTAAGTGACCCAGAAACCGAATGATACCTGGGTAGGCCTACTGTAAGCGACTAATTATTTTGTTCGAGTATTTATGTTAATGAAAGTCTGGGAAAGGTATTAAAGCATAGGTAAAAGAATGAGCGGCACATATACGACAATGCATCATCACATTCAACACTAAACACAAAGTCAACGCTACTTTCGTGCATGATTTACTGTGGCGAATGCTATGCAGAACTGTTCGTACGTTCACACGAGTAGACTGACGCACTCATTGTAGGCGGACGTGTTAAACAAAAGCCCGGCTCGACCGCGTTGGAGCTATTGTCATGGAGAGGTATGCAAACACCGGCACAACAACTCTGTGCTTGATTGCATGACCCGAAATACGTTCAATGAGAGACTAATTAACAACTAGTGGCTAAGTGCGCAGTCTAGGGCGGCTGCCCTAAGCGAAAGCTGCGCACGGTCCCTCGAGTGTTCCTCACGTCGTGATCATAATTATATATGAGTCGTAAAACTACGCGCTAATGAGTTGAAAATGCTATTGGTTGACTATTTAGGCAAGTACATGGTATTGTAATAAGTATCAACAACGTGTGCAGGACATAAACACCCCTATGAACGAGTGGCACGTGTATCGCACTTAAAATTGCGCGTATCCTTGACTTTGTTGCGCATCATTCCAGTGCCAAAATTCTAGAATTATTGTGGTAGTTAGATTTGGATGTACAAGTACTATAAGCTTAATTTCTAAATCTTGAAAAACTATAAGCTTGTCGTATTCATGCAGATTATAATGTAGGCCTACTTCTTATTTAGATTTTAGATAGAGAAGACCTTCACAAAACCCTCCACAGTAAACCCTTTACCAATCATCAAAATTTATGAGAATGATCTGCATATTCTCTCAACAAAACTAAAATACACCAGTTGTTGGTTTGACCGATGAAAGATGTGACATAATGTCATGAAAAAATGCTTGTCAGGCTACAATTGGTTTGTTTGAGCAAGATACGACATCCAACCCAAGATACAGTGTGGTCTGTGGTTACACTTACTCGATATGTAATACAATTTCGAAACTGCATTAGATTAGTATAATGCAAATTGTTCTAAGTGTGAGCGAGTAAGAGCGAATACAATGCAAGTCGAACAAGCGAATATTGATGAGTCTGCTTGCTTGGAGTAGTAGAACGCCAACCAAATATATTGAAATACACATAGGTGTAATATGTTGTGCAAGCAGTTTTATTTGGGAACGTCGTAAATAATGATCAGCTAAGCAGATGGTTGTGCTACACATAACCCAGCAAACACATAAGTTACGGTAGAGTGATGGCTGCGTGCTGGCACTTCTGGCCACTGTGGCCACTGGCTGGCCAGCAGTGAGAAGGTGTCAGCCTGTCACTGGCATACCGTCTGAAGGCTGGCCAGAACAAAAACAACCCCAGCCCGGTGTTGGTTGGCCGCTGTCGTGTTTATGTCGTTTTGCCGCCACGGGCATGAAGATGGCTGGCCATCACTTTGTCGGCTGCCGGTTGGCCAGCAGCGGATAAGTCATGGACCGTCACTTGTAACCCTACGCACGGCTGGCCACAACATACTAGTAACCTGCCCAGTGATAGTTGGCCGCTGCCGTGTCGCTGTTGTTTTGCCGCCACAGGCGTGAAGATGGCTGGCCATCACTTTGCCGGCTGCCGGTTGGCCAGCAGTGTAAATGTGTTGGCTCATCACTAGAAAACCGTCTTCCGGCTAAACATATTTTAACAATCACCCATCCAGTGAAAGTCGATTTGCTATTGTATGTATAGGTGATTATTCCCTCAACACAGCAAAGCTTCTTCCGTGGCCCAACGGTTAGAGGCTAGGCTTACAGATAGAGAGTCGCCCTGCTGGACCGAGATCGAGACACCTAACTTGAAACTTTATAATTACTTGCAAATAATACATGTTGTGTATCACCCTACAGATATTCGACTGGTGTCAGAAATTAAGACGAAATACCTTTGTGAGACCGATATTATAACAATTATACTTATTATTTTAATTTTTTTGTTTACATATTTAGATACCAGATCGCGCTGGTTCCAATGATTTCCAAGCAAACACGAATTGATAACTGGCCAGCCGCTTGCGGGCCGGCATCTTTGGCCATTTGCCGGTTAAGGGCCGGAAGTGAGCCACAAGTGACGGCCGGCTGATGGCCGGTGGGACAAAATCAGAGCGAGCCGTAACTGGCCAAAGATGCCGGCCCGCAAGCGGCTGGCCAGTTCAGTTCTGGCCAGCCGCTTGCGGGCCACTTAGGGCCCATCAATTCGTGTTTGCTGGGCAGTTTGTTTCATGGCACGTGGTGGTCTCGTGGTACGCACGGTTGAACGCAAAGATTGTGTATAGGGTTTCTGGTTCGGCTGTGAGACATGCCACGATGAAACAAGCACCTCAGATGTGCCGGTACTTAAATATGGGTACAATCGCCATGCCACTACTTTGTAGGAAGGTAAAACCGCCAGCTTTTGCTTTGTGTTTGATTGTTAGAAGTTTAAACCGCCACGTTTGTTTACGAAGATGGAACAGTCACGTTTGTTTACACGACGGTACAGCCGCCATGTTTATTTACGCAGGGGTACAACCACCATGTTTACCTACGCGACGGTACATGCGCCACGTTTATTTTATTTACATGATGGTATTTATTTATTTATTTATTTATTTATTTAACGTCTATCCTATTCAGTTATAAAAACTGATTTACAAAGGACAACATGACCACCATGTTTGTTTACACGACGGTCCAACCGTCTGTGCATAGATACTAGTGTGACCGCCATTGCTTAGACTATAGGATACGCCATGTTTATTTACACGAGGTTATAACCGCCATGTTTATTTACGCAAGGGTACAACCGCCAAGTTTGCTTACGCGACGGTACATCAGTCATGTTTATTTTATTTATATGAGGGTGTGACCACCATGTTTATTTACACGAACAGCCATGGTTGCATACACGGGGGTGTAATGTTTGTTTGCATGCAAGAACTATAACGCATCCTCCTCGATGTGACACCTCCGACGCTACCCGAGCACGGTTCTTGCTACGTCTGCCATGTTTGTTGCATGCAAGAACTATAACGCATCCTCCTCGATGTGACACCTCCGACGCTACCCGAGCACGGTTCTAGCTACGTCTGCCATGTTTGTTTGCATGCAAGAACTATAACGCATCCTCCTCGATGTGACACCTCCAAGGCTAACCGAGCACGGTTCTTGCTACGTCTGCCATGTTTGTTTGCATGCAAGAACTATAACGCATCCTCCTCGATGTGACACCTCCGACGCTACCCGAGCACGGTTCTTGCTACGTCTGCCATGTTTGTTTGCATGCAAGAACTATAACGCATCCTCCTCGATGTGACACCTCCGACGCTACCCGAGCACGGTTCTAGCTACGTCTGCCATGTTTGTTTGCATGCAAGAACTATAACGCATCCTCCTCGCTGTGACACCTCCGACGCTACCCGAGCACGGTTCTTGCTACGTCTGCCATGTTTGTTTGCATGCAAGAACTATAACGCATCCTCCTCGATGTGACACCTCCGACGCTACCCGAGCACGGTTCTTGCTACGTCTCACCCTCACCTTCCTCCTGGCAGGGGGCGGCAGTCGCTGCTGCTCGGCCAGGTTGTCCATGGACCTCCTCTTCTGATGTCGGTTCTCCTTGTTGTTGTTGTGGGCTCCCTCTGCCTCCCACATCAGCTTGTTGTTGTTCACGTCGTCCTCCCAGTCACTATTCGCCTCTGATCTGTAAAGTCACTGCACGCTACAGCCACTACACCACACGCTAATGATTCGCCTCCACAAACTGTGCCTGGGGTGCAAACTTCAGGTAGCTACGACAGGTCCAGCTGTGATCAATGCTATATATTTTTTGTTTTCGGTTATTGCAAGTTCTTTTATAGGGTACATACAAGGAGTACCTTAGCCCAAATAAAATAAATAATGAAAATGTAAAGTCCCCTTGTAAAAATATTCTTCTGTGAATATAATTAATAACAGATCATCCAAATTTCATTATTGACATTCAATAAATATATTGAAATAACAAAGTAAAAAATGTATGTTCCAAAGCTGTAGCATGTTATTTATAACCTATATGTAAGGAAATTGGTTAGTCTATAAATGTGTTACCTTGGTTGATTTGAAAGGCAATTAGCTTCAGTCTACTTCAGTGAACGAGTCTTTAACAGCACAAGGGTGTAAAGGTTATACTTCAGGCAACAGTTTGTCTAGCTTATAAACCATTTCTTAGCGATCGTGTAGTGGTTACAGCTTGTCGTAGACCCCGATGATGACATTCAAGTCAGCAATGCACCATCGAGTTCTACGACTGCCTGTCTGTACTTGCTGCATACTTCAGGTTGTGGACACGGGGAGCTCTCAGGGTGAACTAATCCACATTACGAACTAGGGTAGGAGCTTGTTGAAAGGTCAACCGGCATGGCGAGGCAACTTTTGTTTGATAAGGTCACATTTTAAGTACGAAGGAAATGTTAAGTGAAATGGATCAGTCCAAGATATCACACAAGGGTGTGTTTACGTTACAGGGTTTACGTGAGCAATACATACAGGCAGCCCTCGTGTCCACAATGTGTATGCAACAAGCACAGGTTCCGTCGTGCGGCGACTTTACTAACCTCACATCCTCCATGGACCTGGACCGGAAACAGGGGCAGGGTGGGTGTCGGGGGTCCATCAGCAACATACGTCGCGGGGGTAGGTTGAAGGGTTGCGGGGGCGCGGGGGGCGGGGGCAGAGCGTCTCTGTACATGGGCGCCATGAAGTAATACTCCCTGCCCTTATTGTTCGAAGACGGCACGTAGTTGTAATCGCGCCAGTCGGAGGTCGGGGGCGGCCGCACATTGTACCTGACGCGGGGTGTGGGGGCGGGGGCGGGTTGCCGGTAGAGCGGGGGCCAGGGGCGGCGTAACATCGCCCCCTTGCGAGTACTAAGACGCTCGGAGCGTAGACCGTAGCCCTGCGAGTCCCCTAGGAGAGCCATACCCCATTCCTCTTCACTGGGCGTCCAATACGACACGGCACGCCGTACCATTAACAACGAGCACACGCTTCACTATCACGCGCACACACACGCTCGCACACACCGCGCCAACTGTAACAACAACACGAGGTGGGGAAAGTAACAACTGCACAGCTGACCGGTTGCAGGCACACTGACTCGCGGTGAAACTGCAAGACGCGCGGCTGACCAGCTCGCGAGCGAGCGCGCACTTTTGAGAGGGGACGACCCAGTTCAACCACGACAACAAGCCGCCCTGCACTTCCCATGCAAGCCGCTTCGATTCCGCATTGTCTCGCAGTTGCGGTAAAACGTGGGAGTCTTACGCCTAGGACCGTAATGAGAACAAACCCCAACACAATACCCTCCGCTTAGACGTGAGATTTTAACCAATTAAAACAAAAAACACACCTGTCGAATTATCAACACAGGAAATAATATAGAATTCATCATAACAAACACGGTGGGAATGTGTGTGTATAGCGCTTACTACTTGCATCATCGCACAGTTGTTGTTACCTAACAATACCGCCGTATTGCTTTGCCGCGTAATTTAGAAAGGGGAACTGTTACAATTATTTCTAAATTTATCATTCACTATATCAAGTTGTATGAAATTACTCAACATATTTTATTATCAACATGAGTAAAAGTACGCTAGTTGAGTAATCTAGACGCATATATTATAGAAGAGAATTGTATCTTTCTGTTGGGTACATAAATCACAGGTAACAATGTCCTGCATTACAAGTACTTTTACTCTTTACAATGCATAGAATTTAAAATTTAAGAGTCACTCACATTTGATACCGATCTGTCGTAAAACATTCACCACACCAAGATACAATGCAACGTTTGTACAAGACAAACACACTCTTGTGCAATGCACGTATCAAAAAGTAAATATACATGTACCAAATGATAAATATCAAAATAACCCACAAGCGGAAGGGAGTAAAGCCCTAAAAGTACCATGCTAACGAACAACAGCAGCATTCGCATCGTCACGGTGTAGCTATCACATAACTCGAGGTAGGCCAATAAAAACTAATGACGTTGGCAAGGGAAATGGACTGGCCATACATCCATCACAATCATTATCAACTTGGTACTTGGGGGAATGTGTAATGTGTCTACCAAAACAACAGCAACAGAAAACAAACATTGAATTTGCCACCAAAGAGTAGGCTGGGCAGTGCAAGGCAAGAGTTTTACAGAGAGTTCTAGAGAAGGTTCGGCTTACATGAGTAGATTCAATTTCACGATTCATTCCATTTCGCATAAAATATTGATAATTATTGTTTTTTGTACATTGTTGCATGTATTATTATTATTTCATATAGTTGAGAGAAGTCGTTGAGGATGGCGCGGAGACGAGTTTAAGTGCTAATCTTTCTGCTTCTTCCGAGTAAACGGTTAATAACATACATAGGTATCATATTTCACACGAACTTTAATACAGAATCAATCTTTGAGATCCAGTACGCGTATTCCTAAATTAATTCATTGACTTTGAATGAAAAAATTCGTGAAATCTCCGTAATTTACTCAATGTTGGTGAACGTCGGGAATTTATTACAAATGTATAGTTTTTTTTACACGAATTTGCATATTGCATATCAACGTTTACATCAATGTGAACGCGCAGGTGATTTTGGTTTTATCGTAAGATAAACGGTTTAATGGGAAATTTCCAGAAACTGAAAGCCATGTTTTGGATTTCCTGTTTTTTCTCATTTTGGACTTATGTCTCGCAATGGATGTTAATGGCTTATTTTTGCAACAAGTGTCTTCATTATCATGCATGCAAAATTTGTTAACTAGGAAACGCTTAAGTCCCGCCGCGTTGTTGAATGAGCGTAATTGTGCATTGAGTTGTTAAGTGTTATGCGGATTTTCTGTTGTACTGTGAAAAAATCATAACTTAGTTGATTTTTTTAAATTAATTTAAATTAAATAAAAAATAAACTTTAATTTTAATTTTTTTTAATTATTCGTATTTAAAAAAAGAAAAAAAATCGTTAAAATTTCGATTTTCATAACAAATAATTTTTCGATTGCGCTCAGATTTCACACGAATATATAAATTCATGAAATTAAGGTTCTGTGAAAAAATCATTACGATCGGATAAAGCATGTAGGTGCTATAAGCCAAAGAAATTTGAAAATCAAAAAAATTCCAAAATTGCGATTTTTTTAAAGAAATTTTATCTTTCGATATCGCTCAAAATTCACACGAAATATATCAATTCATAAAATAAAGGTTGTGTGAAAAAATTATTACAATCGGACAAAACATGCAGGTGTTATAAATCGAAGAATTTTGTTAAAAATCAAAAAAAAATCGTAAAATTGCGTTTTTCATGAGAAATAATTTTTCGATCGATTTTTCCCCCCGTGCAGTTCTTCGTTCAGAGCTTTCCTAGCCCTCCCTACAATTTCATCGCAGATTGGAGTATTGGTTTACCCGGAATCGTGTTCAAAAGACACACAAAAATACAAAAAGAAAAAAAAAAGAAAGAAAGAAAGAAAGAAAGAAAAAAAAAAACATTCCGGATTTTTTTCCCCCAGTGTAGTGAAATGGAATCTTCGCTTCGCTCGCTACGCTCGCTACGCTTTATCCAATGATTACCAACCGTTCAGCAGAAATCATCAATACCCGATTGCGCGCATTTGAGTTGGGTCAAGCTCAGGGACCCCTCTTAATTATTTTGCGTGTATCTATACGTACTTTACAGTTTTATTTGATCGATATTAATGCAACCCTTTTTGACCAATTTCAAAATAAAAATATTAAAAAACTCATACACAAGTTTTTGAAGGTGGCCAAAACATAGATGCTACAAAACGCTACAAAATTACACTTGAAAATGCTACACGTACCTCTACTACATTTTTTGTTAAATCTTTCATGGTAAACTAGTGGGTGAACGAAATGAGATATATAACCTCAAAATGTTTGATTGGTGGCAACTTGATTGTATTTTATAACCTACATGTTGTGCATTCGCAAAAGAAGCAGCAGCTTTGTGGCTATTGTAAAATGGGTTACATTTCAAATGTAAACGCAAAATTTCCATGCAAAAACAACTTCACGTATCTTCATGATTTCTCTTGCACTTTTTGCTACAGAAAACAAGGATTGCGGTATATTCCAAAATCGGAAAAGATCCTGCATTCCGGCCCGTGAGGTTCATCTCATCTGGGGAAGCAAAGCCGCTTTCACAAGTCAAACTGATCGGCTGCACGTCCCAGCGTCACGTGGTGCGCTCAGCAGAGCGGGGCATCTTCACCGCGAGCCGGACATGTGCCCATATCGACCTAAACTAGGGCAATTGATTACCGTTCTTACCGCTTCAAGACAATAGTTGGGTGTACAAAACACGCGATTTGGGAACCTTCACCGCCTAAAACCTTGTGTTGGAAGAGCACAACTCACAATCTCGTAGATTGGAACTCCACAAAAAAAACTGTTTTATTTCTTACTTTTATAAGGTGTAACAAAACCGTTGTAACAATTTAATCCATACTTCATACGAATCAGTAGAAACGGAATAATGCAAGCGACCGAAGTGCATCGGTACATCCTACTCCATCTATAGAACTACCGTAGGTGTGCATGCACTGTGCTCTATGGTGTGCCTTGCAACTCGGTATGGCAGGACGATGTGTCATAAGCATGCGGTATATCCTTATACACCACAACAGTGACCACACTATATCTAGGTAAATATAACGGCTGCTAAACATAAGTTAATAGCTGTTTACGCAATTTCCGCCAAAACACGTTCAAGTTTTTATAATAACCTTCCAAACAAGTTTTAATTCGAGATGGAATGACTGCCGGTTAGGAATGGTTCTAACGCACTGACATCTGTAACAATAAATCTACACACACTGAACTTTAACCCGCGTCACTCACTTTAACAATTGCAATTTTCGAAGGCACAGTCCGTGCCGTGAGGAAGGAGTTGGAGACTCCGAAACATTGCATTTTTCAAAGTAAGTGACTTCAGTGTGTGTGAATTTATTATTATAAGTTGTATAACATCTAGTTTCTCTTTTTCAATAGTTTCTTTCTTCTTTGTTCTTTTTTTATTTTCTATATATTTCTATCTATTTTTATCTTCTATCTTCTACTCTTTATTCTCTATAGTATAAGGAAGATGTCACGTTTTAAAACTAGGGAAACGCCAAAGTCGTTGTTAAACGAGTGAGTGAGCCATGTGTTAAGTACCCGATTACATTACTTTTCTTCCCCCTACCTACCTTGGGCCTACCTAGCCTATCATAGGCTAGAGAGGCGCATTATGACCTTACAGTTGACGCGCCCGTCCCCGTATAACCAACTAAACTTTAAAACTATTATTTATACGAATATAATTATCAAACTTAAATGCAAATGTTCCCGGGTACTCACCACATGACTCGCTCACTCGTCTCACTACGACTTTGGCGTTTCCCTATAGTCTAGTTGGCTAAGGCGCCCTTGTAGCCGAAATGTGAAAGAAGTGAGTTCAATTCCCTGGTCGGGAAAGATTTTGTAATTTCTAGATTGTATTTCAAAAATAATTGAACATGATTTGAAATGCATAATATAACGCAGTGTTGTCCATCATCTGTGGCAATAGGGCCTACTATGGTAAACATAGCCAGTACGAAATACGTGAAAATATTGCAAGGTTTACTCAATCTACGAGCGAATTTTGTGGGTACCTTGACGTGCAACATTCGACAGACCTTGCATGGGCACGGCATTTCACGGCCAGGCGAATAATAAACAAAAAATATATTTTCAAAATCTAAAACATTGTACCCGATTAGGCCTACATTACTTTTCTTCCCCCTACCTTAGGTCTACCTAGCCTATCATAGGCTAGAGAGGCGCATTATGACCTTACAGTTGACGCGCCCGTCCCCGTATGCCAACTAAACTTTAAAAAACTATTATTTATACGAATATAATTATCAAACTTAAATGCATATGTTCCCGGGTACTCACCACATGACTCTCTCACTCGTCTAACTACGACTTTGGCGTTTCCCTGGTCTAGTTGGCTAAAGCGCCCTTATAGCCGAAATATGGGAGACGTGGGTTCAATCCCCTGGTCGGGAAAGATTTTGTAATTTCGAGATTGTATTTAAAAAAAATTATTAAACATGTTTTGAAATGCATATAACGCAGTGAAGTCCATCATCTGTGGCAATAGGGCCTACTATGGTAACATAGCCAGTACGAAATACGTGAAAACATTGCAAGGTTTACTCAATCTACGAGCGGAATTTGGGGGTACCTTGACGTGCAACATTCGACTGACCTTGCATGGGCACGACATTTCACAGCCAGGGCCCCGATTCATGTACATTTTTATCCCGGTATAAGCAGAGTTAGGTGGTATAAGTGCGGTATAACTCCGAATCTAATTCATGAAGACTTATCCCGCCTCGCACAGGGGATAAAAAAATATGTAAACAGATGGCGGACATTTTAAATTTTGCGTCTATGTGTAAAACGAGAAAAGTTGTCATTACCCTCATAAAACAAATCAGAAACCGTCCTCGGGCCTAGGCCTAGATGTAGAAAATTATTCATAATACAACAGTGTAGGCCTAAAGTTCGATTAGGCTATAGGACTAGATAAAATTTATACTAACATAACACGTTTGACAAGCCCTTGGCCTCTCCTAGGCAACCCTAGGCCTGCACGACCTTGTTTTGACACAAATCCCGCACAAATAACTAGTTTTGATTACTAAAAGCCTTATGCAGATGAACAATAGTATGATAGTCCCCAGGCTATTCCAAAATTTACGGCAATAATACGCCTTTTCTTTCTTTTAATGATCTCACACATCTTCTGTCAATAAATAAAACTGTGAAACAAAAGATGGTGCAAATTTTTAGTGTTTTTTTTGCAAATCTGCTGATTTACATGGCTGTGGAATGCAGTGGAGAAAAAAATTTGTTGTACTTGTTGTTGGATTGAAAATTTCTGATTGGATGAGAGTTGCTCAGACTTAACCAGGCCTTATCCTGCCATGTCCTGCATTATACCGTCCTTATACCACTTATACCCGGGATAAATGTACATGAATCGGGGCCCAGGTAAATAACAAACAAAAATATCTTTTCAAAATCTAAAACATTGTCGTTAATATCATTTCTAAACATTGGAAGTCTATTTTTCGGTTTATTTTTCTTGTATGTTTAAATCGCAATGAATCTTGCTGATTTTGTTAGCAGTTCTCAATAAACTCGTACCGGATGTCCGTTTAAAATTTCAGCGCAATCTGTTCAGCGATTCGGCTGATTTTTAACGTACACACACACACACACACACACACACACACGCACGCACGCACGCAGAAAAACAATAAGGGCCGTTTTAAGTCGAATGGAAATCACTACGTTCGCTACGCTCACTCGTTCAATTAGTTTTTATAAATTTGATCCGATTTGTTTAATTTCTATTCCAAATTCTTACATACACAGGTATAAATTATTTATTATTTTAAGGGTTAAAAAATACGTTTTGCATTTGAACACATAATTAGCTTGAATATTTGTTCTGTAAATTTGTGTTTATGCGTTTGTAAGTAGGTAGCCAGAGAGTTCAAACGCGTCCTATGATCTAACACGTAGTTAACCTTTCTGCACCAAATGTCACTACACGTGTATGTGACATCCCAATGCACAGGTCACGACGTGGCCTATTAGGCTGTGTGTAGATACGCGCTGCATGAAGCAAGTCTCGACACAATGATATTGATATGCATGTATTCAGTTGCGTATCGTGTCTTGGAGACAACACGAAACTCTTATGAGAACTCAAAGCGAATGTTTGATTAGCATGTGTAATTTTCGAGGCTCTCAGGTTTATTGATACGACCTTAGACAAAAACTTTCACGAGTACGCAATTATTATATCCATAATTATTAGGCCACAAAGAAAAGAATTCGTGTAATAATTTGATTGTAAGCATCAGGTCAAACTTAATATGTTCTTAATTTATAATTCAACACCAAGGCCAGCGGATTTTGTGTTTTAAGTTGTAAACATACGCCTCTCAATGAGCAGGAGATATTTAATAACCAAGTAAAAGTCGGTAAAGAGAAAATTTATGATCTCGTTAATGAAAGTAAAAACGCTTATTAGGCCTAATCTTATGTTCATGAAGTGGCTCCCGAAATCAGCAAAGTCTTCGCGGATCGAGCCGAGCGACTAGTGAGAGTGGGAGCGGAGTCCATCAACCGCTGACCACAACGTCCATGCCCATTGCTCAGCCACTCGCTAAACTTAACCTCGTTCAAAAACGCAAAGTGCTGAAATTTAAATGGATTTCACACTTGAACGAGCTACAGTCTTGGTCCATTTCCGATGTCGGAATTAAAAAAACACATACAGCGTACACATTGCTATGTACGACTACGAGAACTTTCTTCTATATAGATTATAGTACGGACTCGTAGCCGAACGGATGGACGAGCGCACAGCTGAAACGTCAATGAGAAGCTAGGTTCACGGCCAGTGATGCGACGAGTTTCTGAACTAGGAAAGTGTATAACGTAGGCCTAAGAAAGACGGAGATTCACTTGTTTCGGCTTGTCGGCGCTTCAGGGTTGAGTGCAATGCGTGGTCATGGGTTCAACATTTTCCCACGAGAGAAAGCAAGAAAATGATTGAGAAATCATAAATTAAATATCTATTGATTATTCCTATATTAGTAGAATAATCACTGACAACATGAGCTAAATCGAGTCACAAAATTCTAAAAACAAATGAAAAATTACACATTAGTGCCAGAAGCGATTCCGAGCGTGGGCTGCTGTATACTTTTGAAATGCATCATCTTCTTGGTCTGGAAAACTTGTGAGACGAAGACAAATGACGAAGAAAAGGTGAGTTTACTCCTGAAAAGTCCATACTCAAAATTTCCACTGAAACATGATGTGATAACTCGCAACTGAAAACCACGCGAACATTCAGAATCCTCCTTTATTTCGTCTAATTTGCATCAGACAATGGCAGAATCATTATTGAATGTAACTTGTTGAATACATTATGAAAAAGATTGGGGTTGAATAACTCGTGAATCACCGTCCTATAATCAAGGGAAAGTATGTAATAGCGGCCAAAACAATTTAAACAAAGCTCAGTATGAAATACTGTGTAGATGTATGAAATTGAAAAATGTATACACAATTATCACGTGTTTGGATGTTGACGTTTCAATGTCTTTCCTAACAAAGCCTTCAAACCACGACGTTTAAAAGTAACATGTAGATGCATTACCAGTAACATGCATTCCCCTGACAAAATGACGTCTACTTCCGACAAAGTAAAGCACGTACTAGACTTTCACAACCGTTAACAACGTGTTGTCTAGCTTGTATTTAATTAAAATTCATTTTATGACATCTTTCCTTGGAAATAAGGTTATTTGAACATGTATTATTATGGCGACAGTGATGAAAATTACAAGCGTGTATAATAGTGTTATGGTACATTTGTGTACTTCGTACTAATTATACGTATTTAATTAAAATACTGAATCATTCTTATAAATCGCAATCGTGCAGGTACATCTCGGTTCGCCTTGTTGCACCAACAACTAATTACGGTAGGCACATCTCCGTTTACCATGTCCCTTCTTCAGATGTAACTAGATAAACTGGATTCATAGCGACTTTAACGCAACAACAGCCATCACTTTAGGACTGAACAGAAACTCGGGAGGGGGCGGGGGGACGGTTGGTGCAAGGAATCGAACCCTCGATCTTCTTTAAAGTGAAGACTGCACTGAACAACCTCAATTGGTGCTCGTGTACTCAAACTTAACGTCGAATCGTATGCACTACACACACTATAGAGAAACGAAATAAAGACGATCCCAGCGTTCGCCTTATACGGGTGAGGATTTCCCTGGAAAAATGTTCAGCCAGGATTCCGTATGTTGAGAATCCTTCTATTGCGGCATTGCTGTTGACAATCGAGATGTTTATTCAAAGCAGCGAAATCTTTCGATTTCTCCAATCTCGTACTTGGTAATTACATTGAACGATCGACTTCAACAAGGTAACAATCACAACATAATGTGCACAACTTTCAATAGTCACATTCACGCAGAGACAGGGTGGCGACTATCAATAAAGATTGGCAAAGATAGATTAAGATAGATCTAGAAAGCGGGGAATAGCAATATCTTTGTGGAGATCTTTATAGAATACAAGTATATAATTTACATTGTTTTAGATGGTGCCACACCACGTAATTACTGCCGAAGTATCAGGCTCTAAGTAAACAGAAGAAGGTCATGCTATTCAAGTTGTTGGAAGTATAATTTTCTGCTAGCAGAAGTTTATACATTGATATTATTCAAAGAGAGTTCACGTATAAGACTTTTGAGCCAAAAAGTAGCACAAGTAAGGTGCAAATTTTAATATTACACGTTACCTAAACAAAAAATAAAAATAGTTTACATAAAATGTGTAAACAAAGAAATTCCAATGTTATTTCGTAACTTTAAGAAGTTTATAAATAAAACTAACTCATAAGCCAGGCCGCGAAAATATTCGTCAACAAACATAATTATAATTATTGTTTTTTATGTGTATTCTAATAGCAAACTGACTGGAAACCACTCTGGTTTCAACTGGTTCTGTGTTTGAGTGGTAGTGCATTGGACATCGTGGATGGGACTATGAATACATACCGATTTACTGTATACCGAGGAGGAAATACTGACTTCGAGAGGATTGTGACTGTATTGGGAACCCACCTGAAATCAAAGAAGAAATCGTTGTTAGATACAATAAACATGTGAATAATACGAGCTAGGCCTAACAATGATTATAATGTTATTTGATGAGAGATGATCGTGCATTACATAACACCAGTAGTTTACAGCAATGTTGTACGAGCATATATTAAAAGTATTACTATGTACGCGACTTATTATAATGTTGTCCACATTTATTTTGTGTTCTTATATCATCTTTCACAAAGATAAATGCAATGTTAGCGAAACGTCAGTACATGAAAGTAATACAATTATACTAACGTGGTCCACAGTAAACTGTGTAATTTCATAATATTTGAACATGATAAATCATTTTTTAATCCTTGCTATACTCTTGCCTGTAGAACTCGTGGAAACATCTAACGCCATGTCACAAAGGTAAATACTCCAAATTGTTGAATGATATAAGAGTAAGCAAATTTCCAAAGCAAACATATGAAACCACAGTGATTTTCCGAATTATTCTTTCTGCAACCTCATTCCTTCATATCCTGCATAGGCCTATCAACACACAACATAATATCCATGGGTTATTCAACTATTAATATTCTATCAATCATCCGCCAGTACATGATTTACAACCAGCGGAAGCATTTAATTAAACTCGTGTTGTAAAGTGAAATCTGGAAATCAATCTAATCGATAATAAAACCTGCACAGCTCCAAGTTGACAATATATTGAAAATACTGCCTGTACAGAACGTGTTTGTTTGTATTCCCGACTTTCTTTTAGATACGAAACATGCAGTAACAAATTATAATATCGTTAAAACGGATGAGATTTCTTTCGCGATAATCAGCAAGAAAAGAAAAGTGTATTATCTAAAGCGCGACTTTCATCATCCGAGCGGACGCGAACTACACCCGCGGCGCGCCCAATCGACGCCCGCAGCTTCTAACCACTCTTATTAGACGCGTACTCGTCGGTATGTACCCGTGGCCAGCGTCCAGCGGCCCACTTTCCATATCGGTCAAGTCTAGCCAAAACCACCTCTTTACTCTCGATGCGACGATAATAAAACCAAATTGTTTCTCAAGGACCGCAGAACGCGTTGGCTGGCACCATTCTGCCAAGAAGAAGACGAGAATAGTAAGTTCGCTGTACGTACGCCCAGTTTCACTGTGACTAACGGAACACGAGCACATTGCGATCCAGACTTTCTTCTTCAACACTTAAACAAGGCGTTACTGGTGGTTAATAATAAGTGTGCGCATCAATAAGTGTGTGGACGTGCATCATGATTGTGGGAGGGTCGATGAGGCGATTCCACATTAGATCCTAATGGTGATTTCACTTGGCCCCGAGGTCAATGATGTCAGCACGCGAACAAACATCGTCATATACACGACGGTGTAGTAAAACAATGCGCACTTTGTAAAACAACTATTACACACTAGTATAAGACTGTAATAATGAATCATTCATATACGAATGTGTTAAGAAACGGTATTAGATGTCTTGATTTCTCTGTTGTATTAATTCGAACGAAAGTAACATTACGAAACAATAATGTTAAATCATTGCAAAGTAATAATTATGTTTTGATCCGTGTTACTGTCAGAATTAGTTTGGTGTAACGGTTTCAAAGTTTATTTTCTTAATTTTCTTATCAACACCATTTTTAGTGGAGATTATTTCATCCTTTAATCACGTTAAAAGTACAGCTGACAATTTTTACTTTTATAAATAACCGGTAATCAATTAAAATTTAGACTACAAAAATTTTTCAAAATAATAACATACTAAATGTCGTCGTATAAAAAATCAAAGCTTGTGTAATTCATGAGATGCGACTTGATACAAATTAATGATACTTTATCGTAAGGTATCATCTACTTTTGATAACGGGCAGGTGGGGTATGATATTTGCAATACCTACAATTTTGTAATACAAAATTTCGTTAACTCCCATACAATATATTACGTCAATTCTTCCACCAATGATCGTATCGTCGTCGTAAGATCGTAGGCCGATAGCTTGGCAATATGATCGTATCGCGTGACCCCGGGCGTAACGCGCACGCAACGGTAGCTAATTGAGCCGATATTGCTAATTAGCTACCAGCCTTCACATCGAAGTCGTCTGCTTGTAGAGGTCAACCAGGGGTCAAAGGTAACCTCTCACGACCTTGCAAGGCGGAGTTAGGCCCACTCCAAGTTTCACCGACATATTTTCCATAACTTCGAGAACAATCAAATCGGATCAAATCAGGTTTCTTAAAACAATAACAATCCCCCACAGTGCGTGTGAAATGTCGACCACAGAGTACTTTGCGACCTGCAGAAATACGCAAATTACGCAACATGTAAATATTATTGCATCCAACAATCGAAAGTAAACCCAAGTAAAACGGTGGGAGTTGTTGAAAGAATGGCGTACAAAGGCCCACAGGGCAGATCACGCAGTGACGTATATACCTAGCACAGCTGAAACGCTGCAAGGCATTGACTCCATCGCCAGGATATTGAAAGAAGAATAAACAATGTCAAATTGCTGTTTATTTAGATCATATTAATTATTTTAACAACGTCCATAGAGATGCAGACAATAGGCATAGATCTACTTTTACTAGAAGAAAACATAAAGTTTGCCGCGAGGTGATAATATAGCCTCACTTTACACCTAACAATTTGCAAACAGTCGTCTATGACGGCGCTTAGTACGCTGCCTGGAGGTAAGAAAGTGTATTAGCCTAATACACGTCCGGGGCAGGCTGACTGATTACATACAAGCGTGCTAAGAGCTATAACTCTTCTACCAGATGAAGTAGGTCTCCATCACCAAACATTGCAAGACAACAATATTTCTTATTAAATTTTTTCCCCAAACCACTTATGGGCATAATCACGTATGGGCCGGTTGAAAGTGCACTTTACGCCAATCAAAAACAATAAGAATAAAAAACAGTTTATGATGAAAGGTCGCCCAAGGCCAAAAACAAAAGCAATTGATAAAATTGCAGAAGCTAAAAGATGTCCCGAAATATACTGTGACGCTCCGATGAGTTCTGTTCGACGTCGTAAACCACTAGACCTTGTCGTCATGGTCACTCGACATAACGGTGACAGCATCGTCATGTCAACAACGCCATGTGGCCGACCGCCCGGCGAGACTTGGCCGTGGAACGGTTTGTGAGGTAACAGCAACTTGCGAGTAACAGAAGAATAAGATGCACTGAGTGTGCATGCACTGGAACTGAGGCACAAAGAGTTTTTCTTTAGAGCAGAAATATAACGAAATCCAAACGGTAATGACACTGAAATACCCATGACCAATTGTTGGATTTTTTTCTCTGAACCAAATTTAGTAAGCGAAGGTCGTATACATGGATGCAACTATATAAGTGTGGAATCAACCTATGTTATTATATGAAGATTACCGTTTGGTTACTAAATAAAACAATATTCAATTAAAATACACCATCAATTAATCTGAGTTTACTTCACAACAATAAATAATCAAGCGTATACATAGCGAACGTTGTTTCACATTAGTTTCACAGTAGTCTGTGTGTTTGAAGTGCTTTGCTGGTTATTAGTATACGCGGCAATCAAATTTTATTGCGTATTATTTTAATGTGTTTGAACAGCGGAGGAGGTGGACTGCGCATTACTCGTATGTTGTGTGTGTAAGTCAATATTATATGTCAACAAACAATGCAGTGTAATGTACATGTACTAACATAGCATAGATATAATGTTAATTGGTGAAAGAAAGATGGTAATTCGAATTGACGTCCCCTTGCACTTCTCGACGTATGTATATCTAAATAAAAAGTAAAACATGTATACAGGCATATAAGATTACAACCGGTGTGGTCAACGAACAATCTAAAAGAATTTGACGAAATGGTGTAGTGGCCAGGTTCGATTAAGTGTAGGTATACTATAGATAATGTAGCAAATATAATAAACCCTGATCCTTGTATTCCAGGTTCGAGTCCTGGTCTAGGTACGGTTGTCGATGGTTCGTGTTTTTTTTTTATCTCCTAACATCAACATCTCGATTGCAATTATTACAGAAACAAGCACCAGTACCGAAAATAGGGAGCGAAGCATATTGCCGTTATGTAGCTTTACCTTCTGGTGGAGGTGCCGGGTACGTGAATAGTGAAACTTTCTAGGGGGGGCTAACCAACCCCCAGGGCCACCAACAAGATCAGGTAACATGTTTGTTGAGGGGTAGTAAAACGCATCAAACTCACAATTAAACGCATGTCAATGGGAGTTGTTGTAGAATTATCGTGAGCTATGAGACACTCCCTAATATGAGACATGATTATGCCTTGATATAGAACTGCATAAAAGTACATCAAGAAACGTTGTTTAGAGCGAGTTTCTTGCGAAATGCAGTCATGAATTAAATTTGCTCATAAAAAAAAAAAAAAAAAAACACGTCTAGAAAGGCACATGCACGCACGCATCAAGCATCACACGACAGCGATTCATCCTTTGCAGTCGGGCGGGACACACAAAGCAGCGCCGTCAGTTGTATGGCGCGAGCATCACGCTTTCATGATAAATCATCAACAAAGGTGGCGCAGATTTCTCGGCTCTCGCAAGGAAACCAGAATAATGAGACTGGTGATTAGCTTAACAATTATTCACGGTTCACTTCTCAAATACGATTAACATTTTTATAAAAAGATCTACACTCACTTAAATAATATAATTTTGCATAGGCTAATAGCCACCAACCAATTGGACTAGCCACAGACGTTGATAAGAAATAAGAAAGCAAAATAACAATACCCATTATTGACTGCGAGAAACCCAAACAGACAGTCGACCTCTTTACGGATCGCTGTTTACACTATTTATTTATTAAACACAATACACAACGTGTGTTTGTTTATCGTTATGTGCTAGAGTAAGCTGAACTGTACAATGAAACAAAACAAAATGAACGCGAAAGATATTCAAAACTATAATAAATGACACGATCAGAATGGGGTCAACTAGAAGTGAAGGAAAATATATATATTTAGTATGTTTACTTCTTGACAATGATGGCAAGGTCACATGAGAGTTACACATAATAAGTTGGTGCGGAAATTACGACATTTTTGCCGAAAGGAAAAGTCAGTTCATGAATTAAAATACAGATTAAACACTTTGCAAAACTGGAAAGTGCTGGTAAGATAATGAATGCACTAAACAACCTTCTATACGTTTCACAAGTCAGAACACGCACCTATCCTATTTAAAATAACCTGATTTTAATTTTTACACCATCACTACGAAGTTGTAACAACATTCCAAGAAAAGATTATTAATGCGCATACGAGAGCTGCGGAAATTAAAACAAAATACATTAACGTAAAAAATGCTAAGCGAAGTAAGTACGTTGCACCCACAATATGCATCAGTAAAACAATTAGCATTATTCATGTGTATGTTACTTATATGCGTGTTTAATAATGAGTAATTGCTTATTAAATGCATTACATAACGAAAGTTATAGTTAGCTAGTTTGGCATGAATACTTCTATGTGTGAGAGAGGACTATCGAGTGAGAACATTATTTTGAGATGCGAGACGAATGATCGTGCTACGCCTACTTCATAGTGTGGGCCGAACTAAACACGATACACTATAATATAGTCATCAACACGGAAGACTTTTGAAGAACACGTGTTGCGCTGGCAGGAATACTTTCCAACCCTAACTATTTACGACGCAATGATATCTTTAAGTTTAAGGTATAGCTTTATGGCGATATAAGTTTATTGTAATGCATGCACCATAAAAAAGCAGGCTAAATAGAACATTAAAAAAACATGTAGCAAGTTAAGAGAAAAATACATTATATTATACAAACATGCAGACGTAGATTAGTTCGCGTTTTACTGGTTGACTGTAACCGCATACATGTTAAAGAAATGTCAATTTTGAAATAATTGTCATGTATGTAGTCTTAAATTCGTCAATAATGATTTAAATACAATCTAATTTACATGTACAATTGTACATCATATTAACAATATATTACCAGTATCAGAAGATTACAGAAAGTGATTTATACTATGTACCACACAAGAAACCTTCACACGTTACGCTCATATTTTATACTTCAGATGTTGTCTTTTATCAATACAAGCGTGGAGTTTAAATAGTACTGTCCCCTCAAACTCCATGGTATAACTAAGAAACATGTGCATATCAAATCATATAACAAATGCATTGCTTCATTGAGTAATGCACATTCTACAATTCACAAGGATTCAAATTTTTAACTAACCATAGCTTGTCAATGTATTTCATTTTACAAACAAAAAAGCCAAAAAGAAATATATTATTCTAGTCAATAATTAGGAAAATGATGTGGCTATACTGATTTTATATCAAATCTTCATACTGTTCTCGTAGACTGAAAGTACCTTGAGCTGGATGATAAAATCAAAACTTTATTGACCACCTCCCAACGTCTAATTTAATCCAAATCATAAGTGCAATAAAGAAACGTGTCGGTGTACTTTCTAAAGTTATCAACTAGGCTATAATTTGGAAGATTTTACTCTCAATCACGTGTCAAGATAATTTTCTTTCATAACTCATTATAATTCAATGTAGGATCCCTATGGATTATAGTCGTAGCATGTACACACTCTCCTCTCCCACGCCATAAGGTGTGGCTTTGATTGACGACTAAGCAAACTCATAAGAAACAAAGGAAAGCCATCAAAGTCAATGCTTTAACAGCATTTTGAACGACTGAACGAGTTCGAAATTACAATCAAATGTGCACGAGAACGCCAAATAGAAAAAGGTCAATAGGAGATGTGAGAATCTAATAACCTATTCACAGAGTGCGAAAACAGAACTTAAATATGTTGTTTTTTTCTGAAAGTAATCAAAAAGTACGAGCGTACTGTACTCGTCGAGATCTGAGCGTTCTCACCCAAGCCTTTTAAAAAGATTCTCCATAAATACATAAGTATGAAAGTAAATAAACCTCTGTAGGCCTACAGTGAACTCGTTCAGATTAAGATAATATTTAATTATTTACACACTACAATATTCAACATGCGTCTATAGTTACTCAAAGAAAGAAATGCATCCGTGTATACGAGAAGGCTATTCAGTAAAGAAACTCCACATCGAACCCTGGATCGACACATGGAAGCGGAAACAAGATAATCTCAGCGACCTAGCTGACCTGTAGGCTATAATTACTCATTACCTACACACACGACAGATGACGTGCCGTGCAGCTGTCGCATCGAATGTGAAAGGTGAGTCCTGGGTTCAAGCCCCCGCGACTACTGAACCCGCTCTCTCTGTACATGTGCACGGACGTGCGAGCTCTCATTATCACGTGCACACTCTTTGATTATTGTGATCAACAACTAGCCGTGCAGTCAGACATAGAAAGTAGACTCGTACGCGTGTATGCAGTACATCCCTGCTACACGCGCAGGGTTATGCAAGATCTACGTCTTGAGCCATCCTGCGTAATAATAATAATGGCAGATACCCACGAGTGCGTTGCGTTATCTAATTGAAATTCACTCTTACTAGTAGATTTCTAATCTGATATTTTTTTGTATTAATGGTATCTCAAGTAGAACGTTACTTTTTAAAATCACGATATGATGTTCTGTGCTCGAGTAGAATTCATACGATGGAAATATCACGAGGTGTTGCAATGGAATCGGGCAGATGATTTTATAAAACAATTATTTTGGCTGACAAAATCAAGAAATGCAACACTGTCGCCATGGTTGTTACACCCAAATACGACGATATGTGGCCCTAAGGTAAAGACACCGGTACTCATCGTGTGATGTGTATGCCGATGTGATCGAGATTTTAGTAAGAATGGCCACAGAACAGTAACAATGAAACGATCGATGATGACGTGAAAAACCGGGAAATATCAGTTAGAAAATATTTGCAAATTGCAATGGTTATGAAAATAATGAAGTGCACATATCGGGTTGTTTCCATGAAAGATGTTCTATAAATGGGAAACAACAATAAAATACAAGTAAATTTACTCGCTGAGAAAAAGTAGACTACGTACTATATTATGCTCGAATCAAATTAAAACCTCACAAAATATAAATGTCGTATCGTACCCGGCACCTCCACCAACACACTATAAAAGTTCACGGGGAGCCGCGAATGTATATTTTGGCGTGACTCCGAAGCTACAAATACACTCGGAGACAAGGGTAAATCAAATTTAGGCGGAAACCTTGTTGACTCCTACAACTCTGTCAGCACAAAATGTATTCGTATATCAACTATCACTGCTAACCCTACTAACCTACGAATGTAATCATAGATTGGATTGGGGTTAAAAAATAACAAGGAAGTGCACAGCAATACGTTTTAGGATGAAAACTTTTTCTGTCCTGTTTGTGATTTTCTACAACGTGCAGTACCCGGCACCTCCACCAACATCCCCTATAAAGCTCCACGGGGCCATGCCTTATTTCGAGGCTACGTTCACCCGGAGTGAATAGTCATACAGACATATGTAAAGGATTTCATAAAAATGGAAATGGAAGAAATTGAAAAATCCATCTCAGCCGGGTATTAAACCCGGGTCTACTGATTGCCGGTTGGATGGACGGATCTCCATATGATCAATAATTACACCCACGGAAGTGTTTACCGAAAGTGATAAAAAAGGTATGATGCGTTTGCTGTCCGAACGCAAACTTGTATCGGCGGGTGTAGCTTCGTACCCGGCACCTCCACCAAAACAGTCTATAAAGCTACGCGGGGAGCATCCGTGCATGATTCCACGGCAATATACGTACACACGGGGTAAACCAAATGATATGACGGAAATATTTACTTTTACAAGTCGCCTCTGCCTGCACACATCTTCGTAACAAATATCACTGCTGATTTTATTGTAAGACCCACTCATCGACGAATGAAAAATATGATTCAAAGCTTGAATTGGAATAATAAAATAACAAGGAAATGCTCAAGAAAATTTTGAATTTTACTGACTGACCAGTGATATATATATCTATCTGCGGATGAAGCTTAGTACCCGGCACCTCCACCAAAACAGAAAGATTCACGGGGCGCTCGACGTCCATGCCTGATTCCGAGGCTACATGGTACACCGGGGTAAATCAAATTGTATAACGGAAACTCACCTGCACTATTCTTATAAAATATCACCGATGATTGTTGTCAGCCCTGAATCTTAATCAACTATCATTATCAATGTCATAGATTGACTTGGAATGAGAAAGAATGCATCAAAATTTGTGGGAAAGACTTTTCTCAATTTGCGGGTTAAACCCGTTGAAGATGACTGAATAGTCGTCGAAATATTGTTACAAAGTTGTTTTCTTTATTTACAAGTGCAGTGTATAGTCTAAATATTCCATTACATTATTAGCGAGTGTAGCTTAGTACTCGGCACCTCCGCCAACAAGCAGGACACACAAGTCAAATGCGCACCTATGCCTGATTCCAAAGTTACATAAACTTAGGTTAAATTGAATTGGTGAGGAGGTAACCTTCTGCCTGCAGATATCTTATCAAGTATCACTGTTAATTTTTTTTTAGCTCCACTCATCTATGAATGTAAAAATGTATTCATGGATTGTATTGATATTAACACCAAAGTAAAAGACGTTTGCTGTCCGACCAGTGATTTACTTTCATGGGTGTAGCTTTCTACCCGGCACCTCCACCAATAAGTCACATAAAGAAAACCGGGATGCACGCGCATCTTAAGTGTGTTCAAGATCTACGTGCGAATGAGAGAACACCTGTCTTATGTATTACAGGACCTTGTAAGCTCCTAATTTTCTTTCCTAGGTTTATTTCATTACCGAGGACCACTGCTATCATGTCCGACACCTGTACCACGGGTCACGAAGACTGGACCACTGTCATCGTACAAGACAGACTTGTATCTGTGGAGTCCTCTAGCGAAACAGCCAGAGATTGATTGATGTTGGGGCGTGAGAGAAACAACATTGTTTACACACCCTCCCTTCATGATGAGGGAGTCACGTGACACGGCATGACGGATGACCCGCCGTTGCGGCAGTTCGAAACTATGCGCATTGTCATTCACAATCACAACCTGATACGATCAACGGTACGGCGAGGAACAAATTTGATTTTAATTACATGCAGGCGGGCGGTAACTGTAATACGTGTTCACAAGCTTACTCCACAGGTGTATTACGATGTGTGTAATAATGCAGTATTCTTCCTGACCGATGCGGAGAGTAGAGAAAGCAGCGACGCGAGCTCTGGCGGCCGCAAGTAGAACCTCGCATTGAAACGAGAATGTTGCATAGTTCCACTGATCTCCGACAGAGAGCACAGAGTCGCCACTTTCGTCGATCAGCTGTTTCCTACAAGGCGGGAAGTCGGTAATTTAAAAACTACAAAACAGGTGTCGTGAAGCATCGGCTATAGGAACAAGACGTATTCAATAGGGTGTGAGCTTATTAGTCAACAAAAACATCGTAGGTGTCGAAAGGTGCTCTCTATTATAACATACAAAATATTGTAATAATGGGAATCTTGCCTTAAGCTCCTTCCTCTCTCGTTATCATGTATTTCGACAACGAAATCCACCAGCATAAATTGTGCTAAATCTAGACTATTTCGCTTGTTTCGCCACCATTACAATTTTGACACTCAATATATGGTTTTAGAGTTTGAATATGTATGGTGTAAAAAACGCTTGGTGTTTGGAATAAATCTAAATTCATCGAGTTTTCCTTTTTTAAAATAATTCAAAATATCAATCTAAATGCAAAACAGCACATGTACGACAGTCCGTTTTCTGTAACACTACATACTATTAAGAAAATTGCTTTAGCGGTTAAGCCAATACGGGGGAAAATGACCAGAATCCATGGTCCATAAAAAAAACGTTTCAATCAAACTGGTGGATGTAGTAGCATTAGCATGCCCAATAAAATATATTCTTCTTTATTCAAATAAAGTAAATTACATGGACGATAACATAAGACGAGAGTAACATATTTCAAAGCAACTTATAACATGGTTTCCACCTCACACGACCAACATATTTCGTTAAGTTATACTCGGCCGATAGACGATAACACGATCACGAAGCCAGGGAGGGAACTCGCGCCTAATTACCTAACAATGGCGCACGACGGCATCGTGTACGACACGACAAAACACAAAACAAAGCCACTAAACCCGTGCATTGTTCTTTCCGTCAAACTTTCTTTCCTCAAATCCTCGCTCTCTCAAGCCGATCGCACCGACTACGTGGAGGTGGGCACTCTCGCCGTGACATCGTCGTGTAATTCCAGCGTTCACATCACCACACTGACCATCCACGGTCTTACCCAAGCAGACGAGACTTATTTAGAAGCCACTCTTTACGTCATATTACATGGGCGCGTATGAGAGACTCTAATAAACATTATTGAGGCACAACAATGGATTCAGGCGGGTCTCAACTAGACCCACGTGGAAATGTGAGGTGTGGGGATGTCACATGGAATCGCGTATTATTAACTATGACTAGAGAATCTAATTGAGTGAATCATTAGAATGAAAAGTGTGGAAAGAAAGGACGCAACTATTTTACTTATATAAAATATCAAGGTTGTGCAAAATAAACTTTAGAAAACTATTTCTTTCCGATCCCTAATTTAATTCATTCCGCGGTTGTAACCCGGCACCTCCACCAACACACCACCTAAAGCTACACGGGGCAAATGTGCATCCATGCCCGGTTCCGAGGATACGTCACCCCTGGTAAATACAAAAGATAACGGATATACTAACAACTCGCCTGAACACATCTTGTTCAAATATAACAGCCGATTATTGTTAGTTCCACTCACCTACGAATTTAGACACTTGGTTAATAGATTGGATTTGGATTATAACGAAGTAAAAGATGTTAACTGTCCCGACCATCCATGGATTTATTTCATCGGCGGGTATAGCTTACTACCCGGCACCTCCACCAACACATCCTTGCCCTTTAAATAAAATAATTGTTTAACCACTTTCACCTCCAACTCACCGCTTTCGGGAAAAACGAAAATTGAATTGTTGTCGAGACGATGAGTTGTGATGCATGGTGATTGTGATGTGAATAATTTTACAAAATACAAGTCCCGTGCGGGATTCGAACATCGAACAGCTTGTCACGCGTCAGACCAACGCCCCAACCGTATCGGACGGCCAGATAGTGAGGATCAGCAGGAATGATTACTACATCCATGTATCGACGGAATCGATCGATTGACAAAAGACGTATTCATTGTACATTATTGGCTACTGGGATTCGAGATGGAAATTGTCTTCGAGGAAAAAGCATGCAAAACAAATTTGTTGGTTCAATCAGAACCAGTTTTACAATATTTACATAAAAAACAAATCCTACGTAATGCCCCAACTAATTTCCCCAAGGATCGAAATTCGTACAAAAATCATAAAACATGTCAGACTATGCATAATTTTCTTTCCCCTTCTGTGTTGACTGTTTGAGTTGAGTTGTAAAGCAGATCTTTCAAACTACTGCAATACGTATTCTGCTTCTGTTTATCTTCAACAATATAAAGCCCCCTCCTCAAAGATGTAAATGAGGCAGAGGAGAAAGATGCGATACATGTGATACACCCACAGACGTCCAGGTGCCAAATATTCGGGTACGAAACCGTTCAGACGGTAGGCGTTTCGCTTACAAGCCCTATATAGACTTGCAAGTAAATTAACTTCTCATATACATTATTTTTTCATGTTAATTTTCGCACCACTGACTTTTATAGCTCGGGAGCCACATCTGATTTCGTACCCGTACCCAAACCTTTACGTTTCTAACTCCCACTGATTGCTGAACTCATACGTAATTCAATCCAATACATCCCGACTTCTGACACCCAGTTTGTCAAATAAAACAATGTCTCAGGTTTACAAATAAGATCAAAACCGCCATTGTATAATTAAATAAAGAATACTAAGAGCTTTTGCTATATGTACAAAAGTCATTACAAGTATTTGAAGTACGAATGGTTAGGCAATTACGGTTCGCAAGCATTGCATTCATTCGAAATTTAGCATTGCAGTATTTCATTCAGTTCAAATTGGCAAGTTACCGGGTAGTTTGTACGTGTTTGCTGCCATGTAAGTAAGCCACTCTGTCATTCATTATCTTCAAGTACACAGCTAGGGCATGCCGGGCTACATCAGTATTCTGCGAAGAAGCTTTTTGCAAGGAATTCATGTCATGTTCGACCCTATTCATGTCGCTTAGCATTCGGTTCGACGTCGGTTTTAAAACCCCTTGGATAAATAACCCTTCAGTTTAGGGCCGTAACTTACTTTTACTCTATGTGCACTGAGAGATAGTATTAGATACACAGTAAAGTGGCTAGAAAAGAGTTTCTAATACTTTCAGTTTAGACTTTCGTTTGGTATTGAATTTGACGTCTCTGGATATAATTCTCGTATATTTTCGAGAGTGCCGACTTATTGGTGCGGTACGGTACATATCGATTTTGAGTGCTAACAGAATACGACCAAGTTTTATAGGATAAAAAAAAAACTATCCACATTGCAAGAACAAATTTACTACTCATTGTCTCTTCTCTTACCGTACACAAACTAATATACGTAGTACATGCAAGTGCACGATATATCATATATAGTTTTGGTCTAGAAAATTGAAACAACTTTTAACGTAGGCCTAGCTAAGGGACTAATGTCAGCACCTACGACATAGTCGACTGTGACAGAACCCGCTACTCTAACCCGCTGCTGCTGATGCTGATGATGAAATGTTACAGCTAAATAAAAAATAAAAGTAGCTAAGTGCGAACCAAACAGGCCTATAACATAATAATATTTGCATTGATTTAGGCCCACATGTTTGCTTGCATGCACGAGAAATATGAAGTATGGTAATATGGTTGACAGTTAATTGGCATTAAAAAGCAGCCCCCTCCCCCTAAATTATGTGACTATCACGAGTAATTGATAATAATAATTTTATATGCATACAAAAGTCTAGGGTTTAGGACCATTTTGTTTTTTTGTTTATTTGGATTAAGGACGCGTCAACCGTTAGGTCATAATGCACCACTCTAGCCTAAGGGGGGGAGAGGAGGGGCCCATGCTGGTCAGAACCAGCCACGGGTAAGGGGAGGAAGGGGGGTTTCTCACGTCGCGGTCGTCATTGTCTTCGTCATCGTTCGTTGTGTCATTGTCATCGTCGCCGAGGACCAAGAGCGCCTGCCTCTACTCTAGACTAGACGAAGAAAATGAAATGATGATGAAGGTGGAAGCTGTGGAAAGATTACGTAAGGATCAGGGTAAAACATAGTTTGCTACGTGAAGTATGATAAGTAGATTAGAGAAAACGAGAGTAAAGATGGGACTGTGAATATTTTAACATGGTAATATACTTTTCTTTGCCGAGAGGGATGGTGATGGTTCCTCGACCGACTACGCATTCGTATTTCAGCTTCACTGACAACTCAATACGATTCAGATGTCTCAATAGTCAACATTGACATGTGTTTGGCATTCTACCAACAGAATTTCGTAATTTCCAAGGAGCACCTATAATAATTGCAACCTTGACACTTCCACAGCGAGTTCAAGCACTATATGGTGTAAACACAATTTAATTAATATGAGCCACACCTTAAGGAAATTTAATCATAATTTCATGCAAAAATCAATTCGTCACTGCGTACGACGCAATTGCGATATATAAGTATAGGTCAATGCGGTTATCCATGGCTTGCTTTGCGTAATGCTGAGGCTGCGTACAGGTCAATGCCACGCAGGTAATCGAATATACTAATTTAGCACTGTCGAGAGGTCGTCACAAGTATTTACCAGACACCATAATATTATTATTATACCTGGAGTCAGTTTTATTGTCGAGTACACAAATCAATCGAAAACCTATAAATGATCTTAAGATTTAGGTCAAGGTACGAGCCCAAATAAGGTGTAAAGTGTGATAATAAAACTGCGGCTGTGAGCTGGAAACAGATTCACGCACGCGCGTGCTCGGTCACGCAACAATGGCGGAGAGGAGAGAAGATGACACAACGGATCTCCCGTCGATGCGTCCGTGACACGCTACTATTACGTGCGTGCTTGAAGGCCTACCTCCATATACACGCATGGCGCCACGATACTTCTTCTACAAGTTCACGAACTTCCAACAATAAGACAATTCAAACACTTTCTAATCACGAAGCAAGAGACATTCAGCAAGGCTTATTTGTTATTTGTTGATGTTGTTTTTCTATGCAACAGGTAACCGAAGTTTGGCGATAGATCAAATACCTCGTTCTGTAACTTGTATTTGGTATAAAACAACGCGTCGTAGTATATTTTGATTTTATATTTTGTATATATTATTACAGTTTCTATAAAAATGAAAAATTTTGGTGGACCGACACCAAACACTCACTATTTACATATAAAAACAACATGTTGGACAAATATAGGCCCACAATTCCACACCACTGTACCGGGCCTATCGTGGCCACGTCCCTTGGGCGTTGAACCAGGACTTTGTGATACACAACACCATGTTTGAAGCACGTCTGTGGCCCAAGTGGCCAATGATTTACCCTTTAATCTTTCAAATATCTCAGCTTTAACACTTCAGCATCGAATGCATACGTGCGTACGTTTACACACAAGACAGTTACCATAATATTGCATTTTATCGCAGTCATCGGTGTGCCCCATGGAATTGCAAGTAGTGATTTGTGCAATGTACGTCGCGCACGTTGGAGATTATTGCATGGCGGTGTCCACGCATGTCCAGCACGCATGTCCAGCACGGTACGTTTAGCACAGGCGAAATAGTGTGGAATTATCGATGTGCTTGCACTCATGCAGTGATTCCTGTTGACGGGTCACCATGGGGACAATGACATCACTAAACCCGGACAACTCGCCTTTCGCATGTAGGGATCAAGGGTATGTAAGCAACGATTGCCAGGGCGTTTATATTTTAGGTTACCAAATTTCCTGACTTTTACCACATTGAAAACCGTATTTTTCCACCCAGGCTGCAAATTTTGTCTGCCTTGGAAAATAAGAGGAACTGATTTTGCCCCACAAATTATGATTGACGGTGATGGTATATATATTATAATAGGGGTCTTGTTTTTTATACTTTTTATTATAGATTCAATTTGGTGAGTTTTTGCGATTTTTAGAAAATAAGGAAATTCCAGGGAAGAAACACAATTTATCTTACTTTTAAAGACTGGTTAACACTATCACTACACAACTTACTAATCAAGATGTTAAAACTGAATTTGTACAATAACAAGCACCTTTGAGAAATGAATACATGAACTCCTCTTGTAGGCTACACAATATCGATAAGTTTTGCAGTTCAAGTTTTCTGTTTCGACTTTTTTCGGACAGTTCAAGTTTTCTGTTTCGACTTTTTTCGGATCAATGTAAGACTTCTTCCTGTCCTTAGATACTTACTCTACTACATCTGTTCTACAAGTTTGATTTAGTTCATCGCAACTGACAAATTGCCGCTATAATCCACCGACCAAACGAATCTGAAGCCAAGGTAAACCTCGCACCTTGCCAACATAAACCAGGGAGGATTAAACATTTCAATATCAAGTCCAGCTCAGCACTCTATAATCCTCTCTTTCACGACCGGGAACGCTCACTCTGGCAAAGAGATGTAACTTCAACATCCCGCTGACAAATCTACACACGCGAAAAAAGCCCTCGACACGTCCTACTCGTCTTCCCTGCACTTCTGCCGTCAAGAGGACATCCGGGACGTGCGGTGGGGGATTATTTCTGGAGAGACGGGAAGGGAAGGGGACCATCCTGCCTTGCAATAACACTTCCGTTTTCACAGTTCTATTCTCAAAGCTGCTCTTACGGAAATCTAATTAAAGACACAATGTATTTCTACGGGTTTAGTGGAAAGTGGAAAGGTATAACAAGATCAGAGTTACCAGGAGGTTTGATTAATTAGACCTTAATTCAAAAGTAGCTTAATCTCTTAAATAAGCAATTTTCATACAGCTACCACATCACAAGTAATTTATTGCAGATTCAGGAAATATACTAACACTGCATCGTACCGAGCATAGAAATCATAGTAAAGTGATGGGATTCTCGTCTAGGGTGATCAAGCGAGACTTGTAGGCCTACATCTTATATATTTTGATGAAGAAATACAAATGTTTCTGATTTTCGGTTGCATTTTGTTTGTAGGGTTTTATAGAGAATGATGTTCGTTTTATACCTTTTGTTTATTGAGGAAATTTTTATGTTTACAGTATATTTTCGTATTTCCTATTTTCTTACGCAATGATTTGGACCACAGCGAAAAAAAAAAGGTCAGTGCCTAAAACGTGAAGTAGGTCCATACAAATATAATTTGATATCATCAACTGCCATCACCGTTAGTACGTCATAAGGCTAGTAACAGACAGAGAATGTATTCGCATTCGCCCCAAGGAAATAATTATTGTGATTGTTGGGCTTGAGCTCATGTTTATGCAACGAGGCTAATGACGACCATCTCAAAAAATAAATCACTGCCTAACAAGTTATGCGAGTCTCGTAAGGACGAGTCACCACTCACCTGTTCACCCCCTAAAAGGATCACATTTTGTTGTTGATGTTGTTGATAATTCGTGTTTATTGTAGAGTGTCACTAAACAAAATACAAATGCATAAAACACGATGTTAATGGTAAGGTTCATATGTGCATTCATCTTTCATTGCTGCCATTCGTTTACAGATTATACCTAGTTTCAAAAAGAGAAACGTTATCAACGGTAGCCTACGTTGCATTGTTCCATTGAGTGTAACAAACAGCAAGATCCGTTTAAATTCGCCAGACTATAAATTAATTCCTAGATTTTCGAATGAAATCAAGCATATCCGACAGGCGTATTTATTATGCGCATTTGAATGGCACACATGTAAACTAGCCAGACTTAGATTACTGGTATAAGTGCATATCCAGCGTGAATGTATAGTTTTACAGCGAGTCCGTTTTATAATAGCTCAAATTACTCGCAAAAGGATTGAGTTCCTAGGATATTACAACAATCTGCAGGTCTTGCAAGGAGCCACTCGTGACAACAGCAGTATAATATTCGACGTGACTTGCATTTCTTCAATGCAGAAACTGTCCCGAATGCAAGGTTGACTCTTTGGAAAACAACAAGAAAAAGCACAAACTTTTAGTTTGAAACCTGCAGAGAATTGTGAGAAAAAGTTATACAATCCGTGATAAGTTGCGCTTCACTTTCACGACTTCAAAATAAGGTTTGCGTGATATTTGAACAGTCACTCTTCTGTCAAAGCGTTTTGAAGGATGTCACAAAAACATTATTCCAAGAGAAATCAACGAGCGAAAGAACAAGAAGAAAAGGAAAAGTTTAAGTGATTTGTTTTCACGAAATCCGAATCGTGTTTTCTGCCACGAAGACTGTGGAAACTGTTGGTATGAAAAGTCAATAACTATAGTAGAACCCAGAACGTCAAAATCTTTGGACCCACGAGCGTTCCCCGGATTTACTCCCGCTACAAAGAAGGGGCTGGGCCTGGGAGCCATGGACCCGGCGGTTCCTGGGGTGCCCGGGTGAATATAGTGGATGGCCCGGCGGTTCCTGGGGTGCCCGGGTGAATATAGTGGATGGCCCGGCGGTTCCTGGGGTGCCCGGGTGTATATAGTGGATCGTGTCGTATCGAGCTCATGCCCAATAACAGAACCGAGCGACGAACAAAATTGGTTCCACTTTGAAATAACTAACTATTGTGCCGAGAGCAAATTCCACCGTCATAGCAGAGCGTACAAGTACGCCTAACAAAGCAAGTCCAAATATGCACAACGATGAATTCCTTTGACATAGCTTAACAATTAACAGAGATATGTACAGAGAGCCACGGAGCGCTTTGAATTGTAGAATGAAGTCATGACAGTCCAGTTCACTGTCCACGTACCGTTTGAACAAAGAAACTAGATGAACGTATGAAGTACGCTTATATACAGAACGTTGGCTACACATGTACAAGGACAAAATAATAAAGGTTGAAAAATAAAGTTAAAATAAAAGTTCCAACTATAAAGGTACTTTTACAGAGGTGTGTGCTGATGGTGCGACAGGCGTGGAAGGCATGCTCATTCGAGAATGTATTTTGTTTGTCTCAAGCATTGACTAAAAATCAAATATAATCAATGGCCACTGCGTATTGGGAAGGGATTCCCTGATCTGCGGTATAATAGTATATCAAATTGTTTATGACGTCACAAGCTAAATGAGAATGTCGACCAGACGAATCGTTTTCACGCCCCACTACACACACAAGGCCAGAGGACACCCACGTTTCCCCCCTTACACGAGCGTGTGTTTACCGTGAGCTGGTCCGAGCGGGTGCTGCTGCCCTCCCCCAGAGAATCCTCCTCGGGCTCGCAAGACACCCACATCGCCAGCGGACACCCGTCGACCTCCCCACACGACGGCGACATCAGGTCGGTCCACGAGGGCGGCAGCCTCTTCTTGTCTCGCCACGAGCGACTCATCGTTACTGCTACTTCGCTCACCAACCACAAGGAGGCATTGCCTAACCCAGATATACCCTGTATTCCGGGTCGGATGGAACTTCGCCCGGATAACCTCGGTTATGTACACACTCGGTGAAATCCTTTGATTACGGAGTGATCCCGGCACAAATCATCAAACCGTGCGTTCGTTACTCTTCAGCCTTATTTCACACACAATGAAACCATACTGGAACTAACATCAACCCCTGCATAATTCAGCCTTATTTAACACACAATGAAACCATACTGGCACTAACATCAACCCCTGCAGAAATCCCACACTTAAATTTCACTAAATATGCTATAATTTGTCGGTTGTACTAACATTTGATTCTTCACACCTCACAAACAGATTGAAAATAAAAATGGGATGATAGAACTTTCGACAAATTTGTATAGAGACTAATTCAAGTGTAAAGCGGCACCTCACAACAAACCGAATTTATCATGCTATTTTATCAACAAACTAATCACCGTTCCGTGTAGTGTTAGCACGCAGTCACCCCCTCACGCACGTATCTGATAACACACTATCCTCTTATTCGACGGCACAATACGATCGCTCCACACCGATAACAAACTAGAATGATCACATTTCAAACTACAACAATGCACTGAATCGGTTTCCAATCGGACGATATCGCCGGCGAGCGCGCGGATCTGTCGCACCCTGGCACCACTTGTTCGCGCGACCTATCGCGGTGTGAATAGCAAAACATTGGGCGCCCATGCGGTTATCAGCTGGATGCACTTTCTAAACCGCGCTAAGAAAAAGACTTCCTTCCGCATTGCCGGACGAAGACGAGCCAGGGGTCACGCGTGAGTGGCATTAGGCTAGGCGAGACTTCCAAGCGGGGCTTGTGACGTCAGCTATAGTGATCGACCCTATTGGCAACAATACTTGGGATTGTAGACATTTGTAGGCAAACACTGATTTGATTTTCTCGTAGTTATACTTACACAGCCATCACATGTAAATTAGTTATGAAACTGAACAAAGTACACGCTAAATAAATACGACGAAACTTCGATCAACTTGGACAACACACTTCTAGAGCAGGATGTCACATGGTCCAGGTAGTACTAAAATAAATACATTTTTGTAGGATGCCCGCTGTAGGGTACACATCAGATTTAACCGGTGTAACCTTCTTCAGGTTACTAACTACGTATATTGTGGTTGTGAAGGGATGTCCGAGGGCTGATTAAGAGGACTCAATCCCTTACATTCGCATTAACGACTGAGAAAAACCTCGGAAAAAACTTCAGTCAGGATTGTCGGTCTCGACGGGATTCGAACTCGGGACCTCCCGAATCAGAGCAACACTGTCGGTAGTACTTGGCCTAGCCTCGGTACAAGTCTCGATCAGTACTGTTCTGTTCCAACAAATTGAGCCATGACGTCTAAATAATAAATCGGCCTAGTGGTATTATGTTCGAGGCGTTTCCTCAACAGTACGACACGAGTTTATTTCTCTTCCGTGTGTATAGAAGAGAATTTACACCCCCATCCATCTTACTGTTGACAAACAAGTTTATTTAGTGATCAACTTCAATTGGGTTGAATACATTTTGAATACCATGTGACTACCATTGTAATCCCCCAGGACTAGGGGGAAATGCCGGTGAAGAGAGTCGATGCCGTCTCATCGTGAACTGGAGAACATTACCTCGCGATACTCAAGAAACGACAAAGTACATTTTCAACGCAATATCCCCAGTGAACCACACAGATACAATGTACAGAACTATATTACCGCACAACCACCCCCGGCTCGCTGGTTCAAGGTATGACGTCATATATACGGGGTTGGGGAATCCCTTTGAACGATGACGTCATATACACACCCAGGGGAATCCCTTCTGAGCCCCGGACGATCGAGACTCACCATCCCAGCGACTTGCCCCGACAAAGTCAATTCGCATTCCTCCCACATCCAAATGTATTCGTTACTTGATTTGAAACCGTCAGTATTTAAGTGCACAAACAACTAATGATCTTCGTATTGCAGCTTTTGAAGGTATATTATATACTAAATAAACAAAGACATTGTCATTGTGTTCCTGATTTCGTCAAACAATAACAATACGCCAATTAGTAGACCGTTGAATTAGTATACGATTTTGGGCAGTACACATGCAAGCAAAGAGTTAAGTAGGGCCTGACTAAAGAAGTGTACATGACAGAAATAATTACTTGATGTGAAACACTATAATGAATCAGTATAGGTCACCTATAGTCACGTTTAAAAAGCATGATTATTGTTACCATTCTCATTAGCGTTCGTTTAGCTGTCTAGAAGTGCTACAAGTGGTATAGGGGTCAGATTGTATTCGCTTATGTTCACTAAAATAATCACGCGATTGGTACGTGTTATTATTCAATTCGTAAACACATAAATAACTCTATCTCACGGGTCCGAGAAGCGAGGTACAATAACAATTAGGTTTCGACAGCCGGGTCGGGTTCGGGTACTAAACGGCTTCGGGTGTTCGGGTCAGTTCGGTAGGGAAAAGACGGCCATTACAATACTGCATGTAAAAATGGATTTATTTGTGTGAATTGTCTGTATTTTTATTGATGATATTTTGTATTTAATATAATGCTACAAGTAAAAAATCTTCACGACCGGCGCCTCCACCAATAATGTACGTAAATTTTGGACTGGCACCTCCACCATCCACCCAAAAATATGTTTTAATGTCGCCAGAATATCGGGTACATATTTTTAATGTCGGGTTGGCCAAACATTCCGGGTACCCGCGCAACACAAACAATATATTATACAACGGTGCGCATTCTTCTAATATCTACGACCGAGAGCTAGCCAGTTCGGTCCATGCACTATGACTTGGCTATGTATCCCATCTGCATTGTTATTCAAAGAAAAATCGCCATGAATACGATTAACACGGTATATATATAATCGTTATCCAAGTCCCAAAATAATACGAAAGCCAATAACAATCCTTTGTTCAAGCGACAAGACAATGAGACATGAATGCAGCGTAGAAAATACAGCCTGTAATTAAAACGAAGCGTGCATGTGATGAGGTGTTCTATTACAGACGACGCCATACTGTTCATGAGACCTGCGGCTGTGGGTAAACTTCGTGGCAATGGTATTCAACGAGACTTGGCATTCATAAAGGCGCAGCTGAGAGAGTACGGTAGGTATACATGAAACCGAGCTGAGAATTCATTACCCTTTCAGTCTCGACGTTTCGCGCAACTCTGCGGTCAGCGGGTCGGTTACGAGATTTCTAATTGCTATTTAGAAGTAACTAGCAATTTATCAACCAAGCTCTACATCAACATTAGAGATTTTTCGTTGGAAATAGATGGAATGCCTCCTACATGATTAACTATATTATTCTCCCGATCTCCCTATTTAGGAGTATCCTTTTTAAATTATAGACAACGTTTAATAGGTGAAAAGCAAAACACAGCAAAACTAAATTACGGAAATCGGAAGGCAGGAACGCCACTACAATCACGGTAAAATGTTGTGTAAATGACAGGTTGTGGATGATGGATGAGAATACCTAGTTGTAAAATGTCAGCAATGCTGTCAAGAAGTTAAGAATGCAAAATAAATGTTTAATACTTTGAAAATAGTTGCCTTCCTTTTGTTATAATACAATTTCTTATTGTGTGATTGTAAATTTGTAAGGTGAGATTTGTAAACTTTTATCATTTTTGTACTTAAAAAAGTATATTAATTTGTATTGAAAATAGCTATATTTACTAAATAAATAAATGAATAATAATAATAATAATAATAATAATAATAATAATAATAATAATAATAATAATAATAATAATAATAATAATAATAATAATAATAATAATAATAATAATGATGATGATGATGATGATAAGAAAATATACATAAATAAATAATAAACAATTGAAAACACCCACGACTTCGGTCTTCGACCCACCTGACCACCACCGCAGAAGGCGCACATTCATCATGACCGGCGGTTTACGGGTTGGCGTCGTGTTCGAGTACATCATTGGTGCGACCCGTTCAAGTCTTAAAACATCTCCACTTCAGTGTTGAACAACCGCCAGGTAATAAGGCATGGCTGGGTAACCCAGCCCGCCATAACGCGTCGTATATGGTACGCATGAATATGAATGTAAACGATATGGCGCAGACTAAAGTTACTAAACTGGCAGGGGCAATGCTCACTAAACGAATCAATGGTTTTCAAACTCGCGAATACTTTTCACGTCCATTCAATTCTGACGTGTGTAGTTGCGATATTTACGATTCCATCAGAGGAAAATAATTAAAAACTCGCCTTGAACGCGAATCCCAGCTGAAAACAATTCGCCTGCAAATATTTTCTCGGCTTCGTTCCAAACAATGAATTTACGTCCGTGATCACAAAATGTTCATCTGGCGGACCAATCTCTGTGGCGTACAGTCGGCTAGAAAACCCCACCACTCTGACAGGCGGTGTTAGTACTTAGATTGATGATGATACTAAAAACTACCTTTGCCCTTCCAGTATATTTCCGCCAGGACTTTATCCACAGTACCAGCTGTGTGGTCCGCGCCCCGCCTTAATTCCCGTCTTATCTCTAATAGCGTGCGTGCTTTTTATACAGTCCAGACTATTATTCACTGTGTATTACGCTCACAGTCATGTCCATGTTCATCCACATATTTCTCAGAACTCAAGTGTTGGTGCAAAGACGTCTAGATGACTAGCGCCAGCGGTATTTCCGATGATTTTATGATGATTGCAAAAACAATACCATGCTAAGCTATATCAATGATTAAAGAAGGCTTCTTTAATCAATGGCTATATATAGATATGTGTGTAGTAATAGTGATCGATTGAACTCAAATCATCAGCATGCTAGAAAGTACTAAGAATTACAATGAAACAAATAAACAGCTTTAAATAACATGATTTAAAAGTGTTAATATCTTTTAAAAAGTTGTCATCTTTAAAAACCAAAAATGCCTTGTGCAGCGGGTAAACTACCCTCAGCCAAGGTGCAGAGTTGCCTTTAGATGAGTCTTCACAGCATTCTAGTTGATATATTGGTATTGGTCCTCATCCCTTGTAATTGGCTAATTTCTCACGTTCTTACTATGAATTAATGTTGTAAACATTTGCTTATTTCCATAAATATATATACGCAATCTCTTTTAGCTCAAGCATGAAATGTACAGACAGCTCCAACAACAATCAATCAATTTCACTTGTAGGCCCGACTATTATAGCTGTCAAACGTCAGGTAGTTAAATAACGTAACTTTATCTTTGTCTTACGTCTGTATTAATGATGCTAGAACAGTTGAGACGAGTGGATGCGATCCGACAACCTTAAGCGGGATTCGCTCCCACGTACCTTTCAACACTATACTCGGAGTGGCACGGTAGTTTTAACTACTCCGTTCCTCGAATGGATTCTTTAATATCTTAATAGACATCGCCAATACGAATTTAAAAGGTAGTAAATAAAACCTTTGGCGGAAGTCAAGTACGCCTATAGCCTCATCGTAAAAAGGTGAAGTCTAATTATTCTTCTGGGCTATTCTTTCTATCTGATACCCATCAGAATGGCTGGGCGTAGCTGAGCTTCTGTCAGTCAACAGAGTACGAAGCACGTGTACTTGAACCTGATCCTGATCTCATTGCTTACACTTGGAAAATACATTTCTAAGGTCATACACTTTGTTAACAAGACCATGGGGAGACGCGTGCGGTGAAGTTTCGCTATAGCTCGCCCACCCGGCACCCGCCCGCATATGCTTCAAGTACAGCGTTATTTATCGTACGTTTAAACTTCTAAATGGATCGTCGGTCGAACAACAATGGAGTATGGACCAATTTACTAGAATTTGTATAACCTTTTTTTAAACAATTTAGTGGTAACTTAGCTAACGATAACCATAATGTGCCACCTAATAATAAAGAACAAATTTTCTTAAAGAAAAGTCGATACTTTATTTAATATTTAATGGTTGTTTGATAGGTGGTCGGTCATCTTATGCAATAAGGTCTACAAAGTAAATTGTGTTTTGCAATCAAGAGCTGTCAGTGAGAATATAGTTAGTCATGGAGTCATGTTACCTAATAGAGGAGATCCAATCTTAGGATGATACCGTATATACTTGGTTACGCCTTCACTGATTTCAACATGCATTTATTGTCCTGTCTTGTCCTTGTAATATCACATTTCATACCAATACCATTCATGATTTCTCAGAAGTAATAATGGGTGCTTTTAGTAGAGTAGCCTATACTGCAAAGTGCAAACACACAATCGCAATTCGCAGGTTCGGTTCCCGTCAACGGTGTGGTCCCGACTGAAAGATTTCTCGGGGTCTAGCAGTCATAAGACGAAAACAAAGCTCGATACCTTAGAAAACAATCACCACCGACAATCCTTTATTATTGTGATGATTTTTGTTGATTAACGTCTCTATTATTGCGATATTGCCATTCGAGACGATGACTGGTAATAAATGAAGGTGAAAGACAAACAAAAACCTATGTCTTCTTATGCGGGATTCGAACCCGCGACCTCCTATAGTGTCAAACGCTTCGGACCAGCGCCCCAACGGTATGAGATGAGCCACCGCAATCGACGGCAACAATCTTTTAAATTTCTAACGAAAGTAGTATCATGGTACCCCAAATGAAACACTATTACAGCTTCCCTACAATAAAACTAGCCCCTCCTGCAAAAGATTGACTTTTTACAGTGTAGCCTACTCATTTGTAACTGTATCCGATTTGTTTATCAATTATATTATGATTAATAACAACAAACATTTAACAGATATTAAGCAAGCGCTGTCTTTGCAAAGCGAAAATGATTATGCAAATTAGTCAAGTACTTGTGACCAAACGAGAACGATTATAAAGAAGTCGTCTCCAAAAACAATAGACTAGTTAATTAAACCGTTCGCGATGCGTGGACGCAAGAAACGCATGGGAACATTAAAACATAGAATACCAGAGCTGGATAGAAGCTTTCTTTTCTTTTGTATTTTAATTGTTAAATGATTACCAGGCCATGTACACGACGTACTATGCGAGGGAGGTGAGCCCGATAAGATTGCCTTGATGTGTGCCGAGAAGGCAATGCAGCCTATAATGGATGTTTGAATAATTCAAGTCTTGCCGTGAGTCATGCGAGTGACTCCTTCTTGCACACGTTTCCTTGACAGGCTGTACTTATTTGAGCACACGACTAGAATGTGGCTTTCCTTGAATGTGACGAATGACGATGGATGTTGTCAAAGAAACCCTGGACAAAGACTTCAATCTCTAAAACTTGAAAGCTTTCAAACACTCAACCACCCCATTACGAAAGTAAATAATGTCTACCTTGTTGTTGATAATGTTCTCTTCCCAGATCGGATCGTCCCATCCTCCGGAGCTGCCCGAAGATCCCCGACGACCAGGGTCCCAGGAGTTGCGACGCACGGCGTCCAACGAGTCCGTCGAGAACCGACGCCGTCCTATCGAGTCGCGTCTCGCCCCCAGTGGGTCACGTATCACCACCGTCGGTATCCCCAGCGAGTCCTTGCGCGAGAGGTTCCCCGTCGATCCAGACGACTCCTTCCTCAACAGGGACCCCGTCGATCCAGAGGATTCCTTCCTCAAGATGGACTTGAGGCCGTTACCGTTCACGGTTACCTTCTCCTTCAACGCGGACCCTAGAGAGTCCCTCCTCAAGACAATGATGGGCGGACCAAGGGACTCACGTCGGTTGAGGCTCCCGGTGGATCCGAGGGAACCTCGTCGGTTGACAGAGTCGCGTCGCAACGACCCTGTCGACACCGACGTGTCTTTGCGCAACGTGGAAGGAAACGCCGAGGGGTGTACGAGCGCCGGCGACTGCGCGAGACCCGTGGAGTTCCTCCGCAGATGGCTGACGTTGAGGGCAGGCATCGAGTCCCTCCTCGGCCCGTACGAGTCCCGGCGCGCGTGCAGGATGTTCCCGAGGGAGCCCCTACGTCCGTACTCCCCGTGGCCGTGGATGTGACAGTTCTTCTTGTCGACTTTCATCACGTGGATCGCGGGATCATCGGCCGTCTCGACCTCATGTTGTACCTGGACGTCTTTGAAGAGAGCCTCCAGGCGCTTGATCGCCGCTTCCGTGGTCGCCGCGCTCATTCTCGCAGCGTCTTCCCGCACAGCACAATACCGACAGACTGGCTTTCTTCAGCTCGGTTTCCACGATACGGATATATTGAATGTAAGGTAACGAGCAAGGTTAGAAGCACACACTACACGAGTACAACCACGAACACCTCGCACCAATTAACACGAGGATTCAGTGAGCACCATAACCGAACATCGAGGCAACGTGTAACAACTCTGGTTCCCACAGATTCGGTGCTTCCTCGCGCGAAGTTCACTGTCGAATCCTAACTAACCGCCGTAACCAGCGCAACTATCGTGCATAATAAGATCGCACGCAGGTGATACTTGCACCACCATGTCGCACTGTTCACTGACAGAACGCAGCCACGCGGCCGTGACTTCAGAGAAGATGGACCGCGCACACGTCAGCTGCGGGCAAGGCACACCTAGTAAGTGGTTCGCAGCACACACACTCGCACACACGTCGCCCGCCAAACTACTCACTCCGACAACCAGCCAACTACTTTCGTTCGCCTTTGCCTTGGAGAACTCTGGCCTCGCCAATCTGATCCATATTAGGCCATCGACTATGTAGATCCTCGATGTGTATGCGACGGCGACTGCGCAATGTCGCTTTGAAGAAGAGTGATGCTGATGTGGAGGCCAAGGCTGAGGACTCGGCACAGGGTGAAGACTGATGTTGAGTGAAGGCCATGGCCTTACCTAGGATTGAGCACCTCATAGGCTCGTATAATAACTTGTGGACAGACCCGGTATAGCTCTATTACCCTCCTGGTACATATTGTAGTGTCGGAAACACATTTGGTGACACCACAAAATAATATAAGAGCGTTCCATATTATACCACAAGTAAAGTATACAAGTCCTTCAGAACGTGGTAACGTGCCACTAATGCCAATAAAAGCAACAATTTGAATGAAGCTTTTTGAGATTTTGGATATTATATTAAACGTAAAAAAAGTGCATAAATATATTTCCATGGCCAAAAATGTCGGCAATCTACGCTTATTATTTTGCTTTTATTTATACAGCATTTTAAAGGAATGCCACAGAGGTAAATTTTACTAAGAAAATGAGTATATACATCCTATACAGGCGCGTAGGAACGTTTTGAAAGTTGGGGGGGCAAAGTCATTATCAGAATATCTTCGCCCCAGCCGCCGGATTCCTTTTCGCCTTTAGGCGAAAAAAAAATCACCATACTACAGTTATTTCGCCATGTTTTAACTGCACTCGGACTCTGTAAACGATGTTTTACAGCAACTATCTGCGATCTAAAAAACTAAAAAAATGAACGTGAAGTTTCCCATTTTAGTAAAATTTCAACCTGGTTTTTGATGTGATGGCCAAGCATACAGGCAAACATATTCGTTTTACTAAGGTGACTGTCAAATTGTATAAGTGTATGTGCATATATTTACTAAGGAAATTCTGTGATTAATATTTAACTCGCGTTAGCTTTGCCCCCCCCCCCCCCTTACTCTCCCGGTTCTTCCACCACTGATCCTGTAGCTTGGCAATAATGCAAGATTTTCAATATGAACCTCCTCATGCCTGCTGGCTAAATTAATAAAGGCTTTCGCTAAATGTCAAATGTCCTTTTAAAAATGCATGTAGCACACAAGCCCCGCCTTCCGCCGTTTCTTGAAGCAATAATGGCACTCCCGATTTCACACTACTTAGCTTGGCTCAGAAATATGGCAAAACTAAGTTATTCCTTGCCCCCACAAATAAACGAGTTATTATAAAATTAATGATAAAAGTTGGTCAACTAGATCTACCTACAGTGAGGTGCGTGTTCCGTTACTTGGAAGTAATACACAAAGAAAACTCGCTAATTCTAATTAGAATCTTCAAACAGTTTCCCACGCAACTAAATTTCATCGCAGGTCTACGTGACCTATGCATGCGAAATTACCCGGGTAGGATGGGCAGCCTGGTTGGATTATAAGTCGGCCGATACGAAGTCGAGATCAAGTGCTGTGAAAAACAATTGCACAACTTGCTGCAGGAGTGGAGTGGAGTGATGTTTTGTTCAAGGGGTTTCACCACTCCTAAACACGTGTCTCCGGGATAATGGATGGGTTGGTTGGATATTGCTTAAAAGAGTATAGGACATGCGTTTTAGGCAAATTGCTGTTCGCTCGGCCAACTGACACCACAGGTGTCTGAAATTTTGAACATATGTCACACAAATGTGGAATTAAAGGTCTCTGCGGTAACAGATTTTTAAATTTTGTTTTAAAATAATTAATAAAAATTAAATTAGTTTTCACAAATTTGGATTTTGTTAAAAACTCCAAAATTGACCATATTCGTGATTTTTTTCTGACTGATTAAGTCAAAATTTGGAAATCTATGAGCACAGGTCTGTCTATGGATGCTTTATTGACAACTTTGCAAAGTTCATATACGTCGGATGCATCTTGGCCGAGCGAATAGCTATTTGCTAACAGCCAAATGTGTCCCATTCCCTCTTAACGTCTCATATTTATGCAACTTGGCTAATCGAGACGAAGGGAGGGACGTAAGGGATGACGCGGGGGGACAAGGGTGGACAGGCCTGTGCTGGTCAGAACCAGCCACAAGCGTATGGGGAGGGCAGGGGTTCCCCCACGTCGTGGTCGTCTCCGTCTGTGTCATCATCCGTCCGTGTTGTCATTGTCGTCGCCGTCGGGGAGGTAGTCAAAGGGAAGGGGAAAGTCTCCGACGACGACCCAGAGCTCGCCATTAGTTTCAGGGAGAAAAACTCCCCTAATCACGGGCCAAACCACGAGAAGGTTGCGAGTTGAAATTTGATGGTGGGTGGGTGATGTGATAACTGACAATTCAGTTCAATAATTCATTTTATTTTACACATCGATACAGCCGGTTTGTGTTATTAAATTGTACAACGTTCCACTGCAGTTTATCATAATATGCCCGCCTGAGCAAAGATTTATAAAGTGCATAATACATGGCAAAAGTTGTACCGATAAATAGAAATGTCGATACTGGAAGGCGTCGCCCATGTTGAATCATGGCCAACCACCGAGCTTCGATTCTAAGTATTATCGCTCACTGGTTCTGCAAGGAGAACGTAAAGTATCGCGTGTTGACGACGTCGACAGGGTTGGTTCGGTCCGCTTTATCTTCTAGTTCTACAATGGAGATCAGTTTTGTAACTAAGCGAGTCGACTCTAAATACCATTTATTTATTTTGTATGACGACCATTTAATTTATCGTCCTTTAAGATATACGTAATGAGCATTTCCTAAGAGAAAGGTTAAAAATAAATCGTTTTGTGGAGTCTTGAGTGACAAGAGTCAACAACATCGTAGCAATGAGTTTAATCGAGACGATGAACGGCTACGTTGACAATGCGGAATCTAGATACGAAAAACCCGGAAGACTCATCATGTTGGAAAGTAGTGGCGTTGCCCCTGCCCATCCCCACCCCAAAGAAAGTATAGAACTGAACTTTGATCAACTTTAGAAGTTTCTCCGCCAACATCTATTCTGAAACTAATGGACAAGGAGAAAAAACGATCACAGTACACAAAACTTTGATCCAACAAATCATCGAATAAAAGTTGTTATCACAATTCATAAGCTACGCAGTATTCACCGTTTGAGTGCAGAATCCAATAGGTTTTTAATTGCTATTCATACAATAGAGGTACGCTTAGTGATTTATTACGTATGTCAAGGTATGTGTTATGTTACTATACTCATATCATTAAAACATGAAAAAACAGCAACAAAATTTGCAATTTTAAAGTTTACTTGCTCAATGAAATGAACACAATGAAATGTAAGTTTTTTCTTCTTCTTTTATGAACTACAAATAAATAGAATTGCAAATATTAAGAATGTAAGATTATTCCCTGTGACGAATCCTACAAATTAATGTCGAAGATAAAGCAAAAACGATACTGCGGTGGTAACAGTTTGTAATTTGGACTGTGTAGTGTACGAGATGTGTATCTTTGCAACGAAGAGTCGCAGAGAGGGTGGTATTTATCAAGAGACCCACACTGCGGCTACTAAGGAAGACAAACAGCCAATTCCACACTAAAGTCAATAAATCCACACCCTGTCCATGTTTCTTTCGTCCCTAGCGTGTATCCCACTGTCACCATTGCTACAGCCTTGGTCAATACGAGATTCTGAACAATGCAACAATGCAAACCAACGAAACAATGCAGTCACATACACCAATCATCGGGGAGCGATACACCATGAAACAAGCATGTGGGCAAAGTCAAATGGGTTATAAACGCACATTTTGAACAATTAAACAGACCACAAACAAAACCTTTTGAGAAATTCTCGACCAAATAAAAGTTGACAATATATTTTCGTTTCGCAGTAAAATTGTTTTGTTCAATTTACTGCAACAACATAACAATTTCGAATCGTAAAAAAATTATTAAATTCTGTAGTTTAGCACAAATTTATTATGTTTCCGGGACGTTTGGTAAGCTGAAAGCCCCACAAATTTGTCTCGGGGCCTCTGCCAAGAAAGCCAGGGTAATGATTCGTAAAGTCGCGGACGAACAAACACGAAGCCCTGATAATTTATTGATGATGCTGTGCCAGGTTTGATGACCGCAAGGAGAACAGTGATATACTCCAGCTGTCAATCAAGCCAGCGCGCACTGGGTGGGCCGGAGCCAGACAATCAATTCCAATTAAAATGATCGCCATGCAGTCTCGCCTTCATCAAGGTGAAACAACGGAAGGAGAAGATTTTGCACTCAGCTGGTCGTTTCCTCAAGATATTACTAGGATATAAAATTAACTATCGCACATACCTGCATAACTTAGGAGAACTAAGGTTTGCATTTCGTGGATGAGTAAGAAGTTAAATTTAAAGGCGATCATTTCCATTTTTTTCGAGGTTTTAGCTGTAGGGGCACGAAAATTAGTGTTCCAAAATAACTATAAAACAGCAGTTTTAGAATAAGAACATCATAGATACTCTTTTGAGAAGACCAACCTTTTTTTAAAAAAAATTTAAACGTCCATGCGTACTTTCAATACTGCAGCGTTTGAAAACATATGCATGTATAATTTTAGCGAAAATTATTCGATTTGATAACTGATATTTTTAATTATAGTTTATATATTTACCTGTGACTAGGACATTTTATATTATGAAATGTGTAGGTTCTTTAATATCTAGCGTTGTACGAGTTTTTGTGTTTGCGGGTACAAAAACTCTCAGCGTACAGAAAAGCGCAATACACATTTCAAAATGTCACATGTCTATAGTCATAGGTTTGTGTTGTAAGCCATGGTAAACATATCAGCCATCCAAATCGTATGCGTTATGATAGAAAAACCGTTATTGGGAGTATGCATGGATGAAAAATGATATAAAATAGTCTTGGTCTACTCAAAAGACTATTTATGATAATATTACAACAAAATTACTTTTTATACATATTTTTGAAAATTACTTTTACGACCACCAAGTCTTAATTGCAAATATTTGTAGACAGTGCATTTCATTTCAACATTACATTTGATCAACGTTGGATTGCTCTTATCTGAAATATCAACTCTTGAGGGAAAGGCGTAGTTTTCCATTCAGAGGGTGAAAGAAGAGACTCACTTTTTGGTTAACAAATGGGAAGAAATCGTTGTTGGAAAATCTTAATTAATTTTACTAATTAAGTCTGTAGGTTTATAAAAAAGCAGATAACACCTAAATAACGGTCTACGTCTTCCGGTAACAGCTACCCCCCCCCCTTCCCGCCCGTTAATAAACTTCTCGTTGTGCCATCGTACAACACCGAAGGCAGTTCGTACGCGAGATAGTACCTTGACGCTGTTCGTTGCAGGGGGATGTTTGTATAGTCCGCTTTGTTCAAATAAAAATGAATTGGCTACATTTATAAGCAACCTAAACATTATTAATTTTGTAAACTTAAATACTCCAAGAGTAGGTCGTATCATAATTCATAACATGTCCCACCACGTATGCTTCACGTGCATAAGAGGCACGTGTAATTCACAATGGTCTGTACGAGGGCAGTATTGCAACAATCGTAGCCGTAGTAGCGGCCGTGGTCGATTATGGCCTGATTAAATCGTGACATAACGTAGGTTCAAAACGTGGCTTGGACAAGCATGTCGTATGTGTAGTTTTTCAACTTCATAAATAATCCCCCCCTCATTTTCTCGTTTTGAAGGCAAGTTCTAAATATCAACACCGAGAACAATCGTTAAGAGTATTGTTCTGTTGAGAATTTCAGGCTCCAACCAATGGTTTCCAGCCCACTATTAATATCACCTCTATTGTACGCCACTGGTACACCTCGCGATCCAGTCGAGTAGCTTCATTAGCGCGGATCTGCAAACTTCAAACCAGACTAGAGAGTGCACAGTTTACAATTACTTCACTAGGAATTCACCTTTACATTATTCCAAGTTCCACGTCCTCTCATTACCTAGACTATGACTACCCACAGTGTTATTTCTTCTAATCAAGACTAATCTTTCTACTCGTCCAGAGGAGACAAAACACTTCTCGTTGGGATATCAAACGAGCCGCAGACATTTATGCAAATCTATAGGATTTACATAGTCTCTTACAATATACAAACACTCGCGGGTTTTAGTAACCAAATAATGATGCAGTGGCGTAATGAAGGGGGCATGGTAGCAGAACCATTGTACGCCGCCCCCCCCCCCTATTTTACAATAAATCTCGACGTAGAAATTACGCTCGCTAAGAAAAATCCCTTTGTTATACATTACTGCAACAACTGTTCATTATAGGCGTGCACAGAAAAAAGATTTGAAAAATAAGTAAAAAAATAATTGTCTTTCTTATCATTATCTATTCATACATTTTCGGGGATTTATATTGGAATTAACGGAGATGACACTTTCAAGGAGTCACACTTTCGGGGTTTTAATACTTTTGAGGTTCTAGAGTTTCGGGGCTTTGAAGTCTTGCACTACTAGGAACTTTCGAGGTTTTGTACCTCTGGAAGTTATTTTTTAGGATTGAACTAACAATAAACGCCCTATTAACGTGTGTAGGAAGAAAATAATAGTTCATCCATATTGTCCAAAGTACAGATTGTGTTTTGCATTCAATTAGCATGGAATAAAAAATCTAGCATTACGTGCTTACAAGTTTGCGTTATATCAACACACTCTGATTGCTCCGTGCTGGCATCACCACAGCACTGTAAACACAGCTCCCGACATCTTGCAAATAGTAAACAAACATGCGCACTATGATTTAAACAACACTCGTGTTCCTATGTTGAAACAGTGTGGGATGCTGGTGTAGGTACATTCGAGTGAGTGACATAATTTCTACATATGAACAAGTCCCAGTTGCACGTGTTCATTAGATTAGAACAATGCAATAATAACCGTGCAGCTTGCCACTGTGAGCCTTGCAACGAGTTACATGCACGTTTATGACTATAGGTCAAGGATAAACCTTATCAAGCGCAAACACAATCTGCTTATAAGGAATACAATCCAGAAATTACATATTCACCCACGGAGGTGCATCTAGAGCTCGACTAAGATAATTCTGATTAGTTGATTTTGAAGTGAAAATGTATTTTCGTCAAATCTCTAGAGCTAGACCAAGACAAAATATATTTTACTTATTCACAAATTTGATAACGTTTCCATCGATATTTTCTTCGCCTTAGTTATTTAAATGTGATTTTATTTTTTTTTTATATTGTTACCTTTGAAGACTTGGCCCATATTCAAGATGTTTCGCTTCACATCAAAAAATATATACCTCTGCACACATTTAACAATTTCTAACCATCGACTTTAATTTAGTTGTCCTCCTTTGTAAATCAGTTTTTTTTAACTAAATAGGAAAGACGTTACAAAAATAAATAAAAATAATTTAAAATTATTGTGCCATATCATGGCATAATAAAGAAGTGATTGACAAGAAGTGTATATTTTTCAAAACGTATTTTTCCTCTCGAGTGCAACATCTTTTGGGATGCTTTTTTTTACTATCCATTCAATCTTTCACAAGCTACATCTCGAGTGCTGGGATTGCGTTCTTGTCAGCTATGACAACTTCATGCAGCAGTCTTAATCAAATGGCGTTGCCCAGTTGTCTTGACACTATCAAGACAAGTCATCCGAGTTACAGACACACCCGATACGAGACAATTCTCTTAGAAAGAAGGCAAGGTGTAAACATATTCACTCGGTTTTGGTTCGATCGTTCTAAATGAGTGTATCCAAGTTTTAGGCGTCTAAGTGTAAGTATTTTGTAACAAAACGCCATTTAAATTAACGTAAAAGTAAATTATTTCTGGAAATGAGTTATACCGAAAACGTTAAATGTCATTACTTTCACGTCATTAGCAATCAGATCTACGACGCAAGACGCTATTGTGTGGCGACCATCGAAACATGCAGTGTTACGGTAGGGAGCGCGTACGCACACGTGCGTATGCCTAATTACACACATTCCATGTAAACGCACAATTTATGACGAGTGGTTTGTGAAATTTCGTTAAAAACATAATAATTGTACTAACTATCGGTCAGGCACCAGAGAATAGTATTTTTAAAGAGACGTCATCCAAATTAATGATCATCTAGTTACATATTAAGCAGAGTATACATTTCCGTATAAGGCTAATTTACTGTAGAATTGCTTGGGTTGTGACTTACATAGAATAGGGTACTATTCGTTGTTCAAATATAAATAAGTTACCACCCTCCATCAATAACGAACTTGGCATGGCTACATTAACACTAGTGATAAATGATGGATTCATTTATATGGTGTCGATCGAGAAGACTGCTAATTTAAATGCGACCAGACCTTCACACTTTGCCTCGTTATGAGAGTCGATTTGTTTATCAATCACCAAGCAAGAACAGGTTGTTGAATGTTTTAGTTCTCTTATGTCCTACTCTTATTAGGCGATTACTGATTATCCGATTAGCTCCCAACAAATATTTTCAAACGTGTTCCAAGAATTCGTTACACATATTAACGCCTACGACAAGTCAAAATATCCGACAACATTTCACCGTTAGACATATTTACGGGCACTAGAATGAAGAAAACATCGTCTTCCCGTATGCCCGGTTACGGAATAGTTGTTCGGGGAGTAAATACAATACACGGAATGAACTAGATGCCAAAACCGCGGGACATTTAAAAAATGTTTCCACGAGCGAGCTCCCCCACAAAGCCAAGCGGAGCGTTCAGTCTACATACAGTAGATCTAATACATATAATTGAAGAGGATTGCACGTGGTACCATGCAGGCAGAAGTCGCCCAAGCGTGGCACATCTCCTTGCGAAATATAGCCACTCTCCGCGGAAAGAAAGCACCACGAGTCGGCCCAGCAACAAACACTACTTACTTACTACCTGGTTACGCTGCCAACTCGGATTCGAAGTTTTATTAAGGAAAGACGGGTTCGGACTGGAAGTGGCCCTGAAGTGACCAAATATGTCTACGATGTTTGTTGTTTTAGTCGCTAATCTATCGCACACCTACGCCTACACTCCGGCCTACATATTGATGCACTCCCTTAACTCCCATCTATGGTATAATTAATAGCAACAATATTGAGATGATGTAATGATTAAGTTACTTGAGATTCACTATCTCCGGTGACCATTCTGAGGTCTGGAAGAAATCCAGGAATCACACCCAGAAACCAAGCCTTGCCATAGAGTGTTGACACAACACAACCACGCATTAGCCTTGGATTGGGTTTTAATTAATAATACAAACAAAATGGAGTCATGTCTGGCCTTGGTAGAACAATGTATTCTAATTAGTGACATTTGAAAATATATTTCCTACTTACGCAAAAAAAAAAAATACATAACAATTCGTGTAAGCTATCTCAGCCCATATAGTTAGAAATCAGCTTATACTTAGCATCTGAAAAAAAATAACGTTTGCAATTCAATAAGTAATGTCTGTTTAAACGCATATGACTTTACTACACGTTTTGTCTATGGCTATTGGCTATGCTACTTGTATTTTCGCATAATGAATTAAGAATTGCACCAAACAAAAAAACAACTTAAAACACAAAAGAATTAATTATATTCTTGATTGCGTTTTATGGAAATTATGTGTGCAGTGTGAATCATCTTGTAAAGTTGCATTGTGTTACAATTAATATACGTACCTAGGGTCTTGAAACTGTAATCTAGAATTATAATACCCATGCATGTTTCAAAAGTTATGGAAATATGCCGCTCTACATAAAAATAAAAACCACGTATAATACTTGTAATAAAGGAGTAGAAAATGTGTATAAATAAGGAAAATATTCCTGTTTCGTGCTACCATGCATGAATTCATACGATTCCACGCCTCACATACATCCTGCAATGCAATACTTAGTAGTTTGGGTTTTGTTGTTCTATGAGTGAATGACAGAAGAAGATATAAATATATAAAACAGTCCTACCCTAAGAGGGATTCGAACCCACGTCCCTTTTTCAAAACAGCTCAGACTTTTCTCCAACCATATAAGATGGACAGACGTCATACTCAGTCCGAAGTGATTATCCGGATGTGATGGGCAATTGTTTCAGGGCGTTCAAGTCGAGACATGCTTCAATTTGATTGACAATGCAGAGATGTATATAGCCCACACGTGATGGGTACTACGCATCAGAGCTATAGTTGCGACCTTGGGTCACCTTGTACCGCCCTAGTTATATAACACTTAATGAATACACCGATATGGAAAACCACATTACCATCAAACAAAATAAATAGTGATGGTTCCTGGTTGAGTAGCTACTAAATAATGTATTATAGTACATTCAGCATGCGATATGGAGATTAGGTGACATATAAACCTCAAGTAGGCTACTGCAGTGCAGCAAGGTGAGCCACCCTGATTTTCAACGAGTTTTATAGTTATCTTAAACATCAAACAATGTGGAAATAGCACAGTTTCTAAATACAAAAAGAGGTACAGCGTTTCATTGAAAAAACGAAATTTTATACAGACACTTTTCATTAGAAACACGAAATATAATACAGAATTTAAAATTTAAAACTGTCCAATAGCGTTAAAATGTCAATGTTTTTAGGAATTGTAATTTCGACTTCAGTGGTTGATTGCATGAATACACTACCAAATAACATCGACCATAGTTCTTCAACAATTCTGTTTGTCCATAAATTTCAATTATAACTTTGCATGTTTTAGTTTCTTTAATTATTCTTATTCTTATAATTGGAGTCGAACGACGATATACGTTGAGGTATAATTAATGCCTGTAAATTATTCTCCGGTAATGAAGTAATATTAACGAGGTTCACTCGAACTCATGCCAACAAGCAACCGAAACTTTAAATTCTCACTATTACTATTATTCTTTTAACGCTACACAGATTGTTACACGTGCCCTAAATCAGCGTAGACAAGGCCGTAGCTCTTCTTTTTATTGTTGTTTTACTTTTAAGGCACAACCCACCAAGATCGCCATTGTATCATCTAAAATAAGCAGTGCACTCGAAATGGAGACTGCCAAGGCTGGGTGAATCATGCATCAACATGGTTTCCATTAGGAGAGCAAACAAGATTATGAAATCAACATCGTGATTTAACGTTGCCAACATTCAGAACAAGAACATTGCCAACATTGCCATTAAGATGTGTTCCAAACTTTACAAAATAACGAAGTTACTTTGAAAACAAATTACTCTGCGTAATTGGGTTGGTGCATTTCTTCGGGTTGTAAAGGACGTTTTTCATATGATGGACATTTAAGAACCACGAAAAAAAAAATTTAGTTTGGAGCATTGTAAAAGGTCAAGGCTCTCATAGCTATTTGTATGTGTATATCTATGATATTTGGTAAAAGACATGCCAAATTTATTTCAATTAATCTAATAATCTATTAATATTCATCGAATCAAACATGCTTATATCCACTGATGCATCTCTATATCATCAGTAATCAATAATGATTCATTGTAATTACGAATATGAACTCGTAATTAGCAATAAATTTAATGATTAGCTCAATCAAGCTAATTAAGCCATTTACAGTCTGATTTTCAATTAATAAAGTACAATCAATACATAAAGTACAGGTAAAATAAAGTGAATGTTTTTTAGTTCAAGTATTTCATTGAGTATTAAGGGAGTAATTAATGTTTGAAGTTCATTAATATTGTCAAAAACATAGTGTATTTTTGAACTTACATCTGAAATCATCCGCATGAAACTTTCCGTATTTCTGCAGCCCGAGTTTCGATTTGTTCTCGAAGGCCTGCCAGATTACTAAGAATTCTACCATTGATTGGTTTCGGGGAAAATAGAATAGCATCACTCTAAGTAGAAGTCGAGGTTCTAGGCAAGCGGAGGTGAGGCGAGATTTTACCTTGAAAATAGTTTGGGTCATACGATAGCCGTGACGTATTAACACGTGACCTGGAGGTGGGGTAAAAGTCTGTAAAGGAACCTCCGGTTGGATAGGCAGGAGAAAGTGAGTGGAGAGTGTTGTGAGAGGTGTCGGGGGTGTCGTGGCTTCCGTTCCCCCATCCCGCGCACTGCGCGGGTATGATTAATTGGCAGCAGATTTCAGTTTGGGCGGAGGACCTACCGCCGACTGGTCAGGATGTGTCGTCTTAGGCTTTGTTTTTGCTTCCTGTGCTCGTAGGAAATAATGTTTGTGAGTGGCGGGTGAAAGTGAAAAGTGATTTTTCTTTCTTTTAAATTCGTTTGAAGGGCTTTGATTCATATCTTTGATTTATTCACCGAATTTATATACTAAATTATCACATCATTAATTTAATCTCCGAGTGTAATTTCGTCAATCGTCCGTTGTGAACAGTCAGTTGCTTACACCTAAATATCAATTAACTAATTAATTCTCCGAGTGTAATTCGTCAATCGTCCCGTTTTATGGAACAGTCACAGTGAATACACTAAAATCACATCATTAATTAAATTCGCCAGAGTGTTCATTTGTCAATCATCGTTTGGAACAGTTAAGTGATACATCAAATATCACATCACTAATTAATTCGCCGAGTGAATCCGCCAATCAATCTTTTGGAACAGTTTTAGTGAACACTAAATATCACAAAGTAGTTAATTAATTAACTGAGTGCATTTCATCAATCAAAACATTCAAAATCACGGACGGAAATCTTCGAAGTGTTTCGTGTGCTAAACAGGAAACGGAACGGAGTCGAGCATCCGACGGCGCGCGCATCTGGTTTTCAACCACTCAGGGACGAAACCAGCTGTGAATGGCCGGCGACAAATGGTCATCGTCTAAGCTGAGTAAACGGAGCTAGGAGAATCTGACTCGCGACCGTTCATGCGCAGTAAAAACGATGAGTACATCAATTCATTATTCTAAAATTAAATTCATTCTTTAATCAAAATTCACTATCAATTATTAGTATTTTTTATGAAATTTTGGAGGGTAAAAAGAATGTAATTAGGCAGGTGGATTAGCCAAGGGATTATTTAGAACATGTGTAGAATTGGATCCATAGGTAGGCAGGGCGTTTAACAAATTAATGTAATTGTTCTTTTATTGATCATATTATATTTTAAAGTGAAACTCATTTTACCTAAATCTTATGATTTAGTAGATAGATCCATTTTGAATCCCTACTCGTAAATTTAAGTTTGTTTTCAGGTTTTCTTTTAAATTCAATTTACCAAACTAATTAATTAATTATGATTATAATTAATTAATTTAATATTAATTTTTCTTATTTTTTATTGGAGTTTAATGTTTCTCCGCATTTTTGAGCTAGTAATTTATTCTCTTTTTTTGTTAAGTACCACCTCCGGGCAAAGAAACGCTTGTTCTGGGTGGTTACATGACAATGGCGAGCCCCAACGTGTGGCATGTTATTAACAGCGACCGGGATACTTAATAAAATAATGAATTTTCTTTAATTAACCTCCAAAATTGATATATAAGAATAAAAAAAAAAAAAATATTAAGATAGTAAAAAAAATGGAAAAAATGGATCGAAAATGAAACAGGGAATCATTTTTAACAGTACGTTAAATGATATGAATATGGAGGGAGAAGATGTATTTCCCGACATATCGAGTGTTATAAATGTTGAAAATGAAAGCATGCCAGAGATGGAGACTATTTCATCAATAGGAAACTCGACTGTGACAGGGTTAGGCACACTAACAGAGACAGATGAGGGGATAGTTAGTGGAAGTTCATTGGATAACAGTAAAACAGAACAGATAACAGAATCAGTAGGGGGGGTAAAAAGTGACAGTTCGGTAGGGGAAGATAAATCAAACAAACAAGGGGAACAGAAAAGAGAGAGTATGCTAGACATAATGGAAATGCTTAGAACAGATGTCACAGGAAAATAGGGAAACTGCAAATGGGTTAAAACAGGACCTGAGTCAAGAAAATAGGGACACTGCAAACAAAACTGTCACAGGAAATTGAAGGAGAATTTCATAAAATTAAACATTACAGTCGCAAAAACTGGAAGAAAAACTTGATAACAAGTTCCAGGAAAGGGGAGTCAAAATAAGATAAGCATATGGGGGGATTTAAAACAGGAATAAGAACATGCGTCACTAACAATAAAAACGAATGCAGACATGAAGTAAGAGGAGAAAAGTAATACAAGGAATAGATAAGTTTAATGATAAGAATGAGGATAATGGGTTGGAAAGTGTTGGACTTGGAGATTGATAAGGTGCTTATGGAGGTGTTGATGAGATAATAGAGAAAGACAATGTGTGTTAAGGTTGAGGAGATTACAAATGTTTGAAAATGTGATAATGAGGGATTGGATAACAGAATAATAGAGGAGGTGTGTGAGTTTGGTAGGTAAAAATGATTAATAATGGACTAATGGAGGAAAGGAATGTGGGTGATATTAGTATGAAAAGAGTTAGCCAGGAGGCTGGGGTATGTAAAATGTTGCAGCTGAGTGTACAAAACAGACCGGTTGAGGTAAAGTGATGTTCGGAACGGAAGAGAAGAGGATGAGAAGATGGAATTTGAGCAGACAAAAGCTGAAGATGGAGTTTTGAGATTTCGAAAAATATGGGGGGTGGCAGTAAACGCAAGAGGGCCTACCAGAGAAAGGAATAATTGCCAAATTTGTAAACTAGGCAATCCTCGGACCAGAACAGGTGACGGCTCAGGAGGCCGGACGAAAAATGCATTGACCGGACGTCTAGGTCGTATAAAAGTAAAAATGAAACAAGTGGTGTAAAGTCAATAAAATGACCGATAATGATTCAAAAGAAGTGAAGCAACTTCCATCTAGCATTGTAATGGCACTTAATAGGAGTAAATTAGTGCAAAATAATATTTTTTTTTTGTAAGGATGACACATTCTCCAACTATCAAGCTAAGGTGATGGTGAATTGAACGAATAAACAGTTCAGGATATTTTTGATTTATACTAAAGGAAAATATAAAAATATATAAAGTTAATTAATCAATAATTAATTTATAGGAATGGTAATAATTTTAAGATGTATTTGGTAGTGAAACGGGTTAGAGACAAAGGAAACTTCAACAAATTATGCATTTTTATTAATGAATTATTGAGGAGTATGAATTGTTATGTAATTGTATGAAATGTAATAGCGGGACGTAGTGTATAATGCTGATTTTATCACTGGTTCACAAGCATTGGAGAAGTGGAGGCAGATGGATATAATTCAGAAATGATGTATCCTTTTCAGAGTATAGCAATCCTAGATAAGAGAATTGGCCATTGGTTGCAACATTGACTGGTTCACTGCCCTAATTTAATTGTGACGGGGAGACAAAGTTTATCAACTGTATTTTGTATTTTTGCTAGTGACCTTTCATAGCAACTGATGAATAAGTAAATGTGGAGTTGACTATTAGGAAAGGATTATTTTATGGTTATTGTTGGTTTTTGTCAGAGGATGAAAAACAATTGTTGCTGTTTGCAAAGTCCCCAGCATGTAAACTTAATACAATGAGAGTGAATTTTATATTGTGCCGAATCGCTGACATAAACAGAAAATTACAAAATATCAACCGTGAAACGAGAAAAGTAATTAATTTGCATAATTAATGAGAGGGAAACGTTACTCTAATTTCTTTCAAATAATATGCATAGTATAAAAACATCATTATCATAATTATAATGTAAAAGCTTGAATTGTAGGAACTTTCGTATTTGAAAATGTACCACAAATATTTTCTTTACAAACCTGTTAGTTATATGGTGGCTATTGATTTTTGTTGGAGGACGAATGAAGAGTGAAAGGCATTCATGAAAGTGAAAGTGGAGTGGATGGTTTGTCGAGTTTTTGTGTGTCAACTTGCACAAAGATGGCCAGGTCGCCATCGGAAGATGATGCAGGAATTGAAGGCCACGGGTCTTTGTCAAATGGACAGTGTTGTTGATCTAGAACCAAGCTGTTTTTGGTTCAAACCTTAGGTACAGACCGCTTCAAACAAACAGAGGACTGACTCCGAGAACCGGAAATGTAACATGTTAATTCAGTGAATCAAGCCAACCAACTTAACTGAACTTTTAAAATTGTAATTTAAGTTTTAATTTCTTTATAGATTGGAACCAATAATAACGTAAGTTGAAGATAGATAATTCATTAAATATCAAAAACAATTTTGAAATTAATCAGGAAGTTTCATATAATTTTAATTAATAAATTTGAGTAAAATTGTAATATGGAAAATAATCAAATGAGTTCAATAGGACAACCCAGAAGTATTAGTAAATAAGTATTGAAAGATCCAGAATTTAAGTCAATTTAATTATAAGATGGAACTAGCATTAAGACCATGAAATGCGTTTCCATAAATAAGTTGTTCTTGTTATAATTATGAATTAATTAAATAAGGCTTCCAATTTAATTAATTCATAAGGGGGTATTGTAAAAGGTCAAGGCTATCATAGACTTTTATGTGGATATCTATGATATTGGTAAAATGACATGCAAATTTTTCAATTAATCTAATCAAAAAATTCTTATTAATATTCATCGAATCAAACATGTTTATATCATCTGATGCAATCTCTATATCTCAGTAATCATAATGAATTCATTGAATTACGACTATGAACTCGTAATTAGCAATAAAATTAATGATTAGCTAATCAAGCTAATTAAGCCATTTACAGTCTGATTTTCAATAATAAAAGACATCAATATCCATAAAGGGGGACGGGTAAAATAAGATGAATGTTTTTTACGTTCAAGTCATTCCTGAGTATTAAGGAGTAATTAATGTTGAAGTGTCATTAATATTGTCAACATAGTGTATTTTGGAACGTACCCATTGAATCATCCGCATGAAAGCTTCAGATTCTGCAAGCCCGAGTTTCGATTGTTCTCGAAGCCTGCCAAGGATACTAAGAATTCTACCATTGATTGGTTCGGGAAATAGAATAGCAACTCTAAGAGAAGTCGAGCTTCTAGGCCAAAGGGAGGCTGAGGGCGAGATTTTTACCTTGAAACTAGTTTGGTCATAGATAGCCGGACGTATTAACACGTGACCTGGTAGTTGGGTAAAGTCTTTAAAGGGAACCCTACGAGTTGGATAGGCAGGAGAAGTTGAGTGGAGAGTGTTGTGAGGAGGTGTCGGGGGTGTCTGTGCGCGCACTGCGCGGGGATGATTAATTGGCAGCAGATTTTTAGTTGGGCGGGGACCTACCTGCAGACTGGTCAGGATGGTGTCGTCTTGGCTTGTTTTTGGCTTCCTGTGCCTCGTAGGAAGTAATGTTGTGAGTGGGGTGAAAGTGGAAAAGTGATTTTCTTTCTTTTAAAATTCGTTTGAAGGCTTTTGTATTCATATCTTTGATTTAGTTACGAATTATATACTAAATATCACATCATTATTAATTCTCCGAGGTAATTCGTCAATCTCCGTTGTTGAAACAGTCAAGAAAACTGAATATCACAAATATCAAATCATTAATTAATCTCCGAGTGTATTCGTCAATCGTCCGTTGTGAACAGTCAAGTGATACACTAAATATCACATCACTAATTAATTCGCCGAGTGTAATCCGCCAATCAATCTTTTGGAACAGTTTAGTGATACACTAAATATCACAAGTAGTTAATTAATTAACTGAGTGCATTTCATCAATCAAACATTTCAAAATCACGGATCGGAAATCTTCGGAAGTGTTCGTGTGCTAAACAGGGAAACTGAACGGTAGTCGAGCATCCGACGGCGCGCGCATCTGGTTTTCCCCCACTCATGACGAACCAGCTGTGAATGGCCGGCGACAAATGGTCATCGTCTACAGCTGAGTAAACGGAGCTAGGAGAATCGAACTCGCGACCGTTCATGCGCAGTAAAACGATGAGTACATCAATTCATTATTCTAAATTAAATTCATTCTTTTAATTAAAATTCACTATCAATTATTATTATTTTTTATGAAATTTTGGAGGGTAAAAAGAAATGTAATTAGGCAGGTGGATTAGCCAAGGGTATTTAGAACATTGTGTAGAATTGGATCCATAGGTAGGCAGGCTGTTTAACAATTAATGTAATTGTTCTTTTATGATCATAATATATTTTAAATGGAAACTCATTTACTAATCTTATGATTTAGTAGATAGATCCATTTTGATCCTACTCTAAATTTAAGTTTGTTTTTCAGGTTTTTTTAAATTTCTTTTCCCAAAAACTAATTAATTAATTATGATTCAAAAATTTAATTAATTAATATTAATTTTTTATTTTTTAATTGGGTTTAATGTTTCTCCGCATTTTTGAGCAGTAATTTTATTTCTTTTTTTGTTAAGTTACCACCTCCTGGCAAAAAAAACGCTTGTTTCTGGGGTTACCTGACAGCATTATTGTTGGACTAATTCTATAGACGCGCGGAGAAAAAAACGTTTCGCTTTCAAAAAGTATTAAAGCCATTGGAGTAACATAATATACTAATAAGTAATCTAATATCCATAATTTGATTTGTATTACAAGAAGTAAAGATTCAGGAATATCTTTGTAGGAATAAAGATAGATTGTCGAAGAAGGAGACATATAAAACCTCGTCTACACTTTTGGTGGAGGTGCCGGGTCCAGACATTTTCCCCTTTCTCGGTTATGCTAGTCCCGTCAACCCTGGCTCACAAGGTCACCATTAATATTCTACGTCATTCTCGTTCACGAACAAATCCCAACAAAAAAAACTTGTCAATCGGAGGAGTTTTAATCGCGAGACGTGACACACGCTGCACGCACGGACGGACGCACGGACGGACAGAGGAGGGATTCGCCCAATAATTTTACTATTTCACATTATGTAAACTGAAGTTAGTACATTGCACCAATCAAATAAAGTTCAGGTTTTCTTTATTGCTATCAAAAACGAAACACAATGGCGTTTTCCTTTGGCCGCACTCAGTCGCACTAGTGCGCCCTAGTGCACACTGGTTTGCCACTTGTCTTTTCATTGTTCAGTTTTGTAATGTTAATCAATTGGAGGTTGAAAACCCAATGACATCTCTGCACCGCCGAGTGCATGCCAATGGAAAACGCCATAATTTAAAAAGTGTCACAGAAGATCTTTGCAATATTCGATAGTCGATAGATGTAATATCGACAGCGCTCACACCTTAGAAATGCGATGTTAGCCTAGACATTGCCATAGCCAACATGTGTGACGCCAATATCACGTCAGCTCAAGCACGTATCCGATCTGTCAATAGCACATTCAAAACTAAAAGAACTCTGGACGTCCACTGAATATTAGCCAAGGCCGTTAGCTTTTCACAAAGGATTTGAACCGGTTCGTGTCTAAAAAGTAGAGAGTAACCTGGTACTTGATTTATTTTAGTGAAGGCCTAAACTCGAGCGTATGTTGAATCGGAATAAAACTTGGCAATATTTAAATTCCACCCTTTATGAGTTTTTCCCTATATTTCCTGTTTAGAATGTAAATATAAAGGTTGAAATTAAACTCAGTGCGTGAATCACTGTTCTTAATTTTGTAAACCAAAAAAGTGAACAACATTAATCAAAACGAATACGGAAGTACGTCGGAGAAAAATACAAAAGTAAAATAAAATAATCTTTTGGTGGAGGTGCCGGGTAACCGTACCACTTATATTTTTCAAAATTTTCATATTTCATTTCTTCTTGCATTGAAAATGGTGTAAAAATGGTCATATTTTTTTTAACTTTCTGGGGGACTCCCCCTTTAGCCCCAGAGTAACTTCAAAACATTGTGTATCATCCTTGTTGAAGGACGATGTCAACAAAAAACCCATGTCGATCGGACGTCGTGCTCGGTTTTTATTGTGAGACGTAGCACACGAACAAATGGGCGGACGGGCAGAAAATGTATGCTTGTATGTGATCTTCGCTCACTATTATTAAAATAGGTGGAATATACATTCGAAAAGCTTTTTTGTCGAGAAAATTAAATACGAATCAGCGATCCCCTGTTTATTTGTCATATACTTCGAAACTGGGTGTAGTCGTAGTTCTCAAGCACCTTTGTTTTCGCGAATCTCAATTTGGAAGATCGGAATCATCGCTATCATATCTTGCAACTCCCCCGTGTTGTGTTCAAGCCGTACGTGATTTCCATGGAGTGTGTATATAATGAGGCTACACTATCTCCACCTCTGCGACTAAGCACTTATCTACCTAGGACGAGTGTTCGCTTGTCGCCTACGGCAGTTCTAGAAACACATTCTCTCGTGTTCTCCAGTAACACGAGAATCTGGATCGACATGTCATTTAATGCAGCACAAACACGGTTACATAACACCCTATCAGAACAAGGTTCTACCCGCAACATGAATGTAAATCAAGGCTTCAAGTCATGCGCATCGATATGACAGAACGCAATGTGGCGTTTTCCCGTCAGGAGACGTTCTAGCAAGTGTGACAAAAGTTACAGGTTTTTTTCGTCATCGCTATTAAAAATCCATGGTCATAAGCTATGCTATTTTTACCTGTATGAGGTTTTTAGATGTTCCTTGTCTATTGGCATTTCTCTCATAAAAATCACAAACTAAATTAAAAAGTAGAAATTATCCATTTGTTCTTATGTGGTACTGGGGATATAAGAGAATGCCTTATGAGGGATTCGAACCCATATCCCTTGGAGCTTAGCAGGGGTATAATTTAATTAATTATCTACTCGGGAATACAAGTTCCGGATATTGGTACCAGGTATGAATTATTGAACGTCGGATCACAGTCGGAATGAGAACAGCCAGCAAATTGAGTCCTAACTAGATACTGATATTGTCATAATCGACAGTCACAATCCCAAGTCCAGGGGGAATTTCGTTGTTCCACTTGTAGCGATATTAGTCACTCAACGCTTGTGGACCTGTGCTCGTATCACTCGCAGTGGGGCAACGAAAGGGGGTCGGGGGGGGGGCATTCCTCCAGACCCAAATGGCTTGGCCCCCGACTCCCACTGTCAAATGCTGGCCTCACGCGTTGTATGGGAATACTCTCATTATGCTCCACAAGCAAAGAACTTTGTTGTGGGTATCAGGTAAATCTATTTATTTCATTAAACGTTGTTTAGAATGTTTTGAATTATTGAGTCATTATTATTTAAAATGAAGAAATACCGTACCAAATTGTATTTATTTTATTTGCCACTCAAGTTTTAATGATTTCGGGCCAGGGGGAGGGGGGAGGGGGAGGGAGGGATACAACGGTGAATTTTTTAAATGTTACACATTTTGCCCCTGCTCTGCCCATTCACTGATCACACGCCTCAATTCCGCGTATAACTAGAGGTATCACGCAAAGAGTAGGCCTACTCTTGTGACACTGACCTTGACTGCGTCGTAGTGTCCATCCTGCAGGCCGGAGATGTCGCTACAGTTGTCGGGGAAGGACATGGAAGAGCGGCTACCACCGTTCACCACGGAGGGCGCCGGCGTCGCGTTGAGAGAGGACGCCGAGTTGCTGGAGGCGACGGAGGTGGTCCCGTTGGTCCGGACCACCACCCCCGCCGTCCCCGTCGCCGTCCCCAGGCCAGGGGGGCTGGAGGACACCACCTTGGCGCCACCTTTGCCACTGGAAACAAGGAACAACAACATAAGTATATGCCACCCATAAGCAACACTGTATAACAACTACGAGAAATACCAGAAATAAGAGCGAACACGTAAAATGCGAATTTGACTCAATTGTTAAATAAATACTCAGGGTTTTTTAAATTATTATTTACACCTGAGAGTATTATTCTCTCTAATACCAAAGGTAACGACAATAATGCCCCCAAAAAATACCCAACAGGATTAACAAACAGCATCAAGTAGAAAATAGATGTAATTGGGGGTTACAAGGCCAGGTGCAGAGTAATGCATCTCATCATGGTGTTATGGTGCTGTACGTAATTTTTCAAAGTTTACATTCTTAACTCCACAGCACAACAACATTATTAAAACAATATGTCACTGTCACAGTAAATATATCACTGTGTGGGTATAGGTTTTGACAGTTATGGTCGGGGTCGGGTCCGGGTATACTAAACTGCGTCGGGTTAAGAAAATGCCGTTATAATACTGCTTGTAAAAATGGTGATTGAAATTTAAAAGAATCTAAGATTTATATTTTCTTCTAATTTATTTTTTGTAGTTTAGTCCTTAATATTTTTAATGATTGCCATTTCCTATACAAGCTATAACACAATTAAAAATTGTTTGGACCGGCACCTCCACCATCGTCTCCAAAAATATATTTTTTCTTACCCGAAAATCGAGTACAATGGCTATTGGGTCGGACCCCAAATACCTGACCCAACCCCAAATTTCAGGCACTCGCACACCACTAGTAAAACGAAATTTTGTAATAATCATTACACGATTGGTTGATTGGCATTACGAGTTGGCGTCGTCCTTCCCGATTAAATACATACACATCTTTTTTGAGCACAAAACTAAATCATTTAACCAAAAAAAAATTTACTTACTTCCTCAAAATTCCTCATTTTATGTTAAGGAAGGTGTCCTTGAAGCAAAATGATCAAGCAAATTCTCTAGCATCGTGTGTTATGCTTTCACTACAGGTGATGCTACCTCGCGGCGAGTACAATACCTACGAGAAGAAGCTACCGGTGCACACTCGACGGTTCTACCGCGCACTCGGTGCTGTCCAGTGCTACACCAACAAACAGTAACCACAAACTAACACAGTTGGATAAATTATAAACCCACCATTCTCTATTTAGCTAAATGAAATCCCGCAGGCCCTATAACTTGCAGTGTAATGTGAAGGGAGGAAGGTATAGATATGTTTCAATACCCCCTCGTCCCATTTCGCCAGAGTGGACTTTATGTCTATACTCGTACACGACGAGAATCGAAAAGAATTGTGTTCTCCCGGATAAAATCCACGCGGAGTCTTCGCATTCTTTAAAGTTTCAGTGTTTACCTAAAGTTTACCACGAATAGTAAATTCGTTCTTCTTATAATGTTAATTTGTTGAGACCCACTTGAAGACCTCGTAAGTCGTAATCCAATCAAGGCATACGACCACTAAATGAAACCGTTTTTCATGCCAAACCTAAAGTATACGAAAACCGGAACGTAGTCATATAGTTTCCAATGTCAGTATATTAATTCGCAGAACGGTCTTAATTAATTGTTATTTTATTTTTATACAAAAGTGCTATACTACAGTTTAAACTATCAACCTTTCTTCACAGTACAGTTGCTACGTTAATCATTAACCAAACTGAACCCCGAAATGAATATGATTTCAGGTCAAAGAAGCGTATTTTATAGTCAATACATTCAACATTGCCAATGCAACATTGCTAGAAATAGATTATAGTCTACACGCGAAAGCTTATAACATTTTCGCCAATAACAATCCGTTGAACATGGAACTGGAGAACAGACAAAAAAGCTGTCCATTAAAATTCTAAAACCGACTCGTAAACTGATGCAGCTATAAACAAGCACGCGTTGAAACATTCAGCTGATGTGCTTGGGGTTCGAGAATATTTCATTTATTGCATTCTCTCTTCTATAGGACACAATTCCCTGCAATAAAAGCTGCATTTTGCAGCCCTTTCAGAGATTTTTGTATTTGAAGTCATGAATTAATCATTACGTAAGGTGTCGATATAACGATAACTGGCTTTCTGACTCGAGTGAGCAAAAACTTCGCGAAGCAATCGAGGTTCGAAACGTTCTAACGACTCTTTTACGTGAGTCAGATGAAAGTTTTCAAATCTTCCTCGACGTAATAGTCGTTGAAATGTATTATTCAAAACTCGGCTTCCTTGGCGCGTGGTTTATGTAGCAGCGTCTCTGCATGGAGCGATTACGCTCGTATGAATGTGCCAGACATGCACAGCACCGCCTACATAATAGTATGTACTACCAACGTTGCACTATGATCCGCGACTGTACATTTCATCAAAAACACCAATTTAACCAATGTTATCTTATTGCAATGGAATTTACGAAGAAAAATGCAATTTTAAATTTTTCGATTAGACCCTTTTCCAGAAGTTATTGCCAAAAGTATAAAAATCACAAAACCCAAATTTGGGTCAAAGAACCCAAACTAGAAAAAATACAAACTCGCGATTTCTTTTCTCCTAGTGACCATCTACAATAATCAATCATAACATTTTTGTCTCAACTAAATGCAAACGGAAGTGCGATTCTAAACTGGACTATCTCTATAATATGTACGTTTCGTAGGCATACATTATAGGGCGCCATATTGGCTCAGTTCTCGTCGGTAGCCGTGAGGAACACATCTCTCCCGAATAACCTTACGGCTTCCGGCCGCGGGATCGACACGACGTCGCAGCCCCGCACCTCAACGTTTCTCTACCAATCACTCGCGGTATACGCGTATACGCTCAAACATCTCCATGGAGTCGTCCGTTTTGGCCACGGCTTTTGTAGTTGTAGAGATCTTTACGAGCGAATATTATTTCCACTTCCCATATACCCATAAGCGTACAAACACGCCACCTAGTGCATTACTTTTCACGATGGATAAAATCATGTAGAAAATAGCATGCATTAATAATGTTCGTCATTGAGTTTAAACTGCCAACAATTAAGCATACATTTCAGCTCTAAGGCCTACGTTATTTAGGTATGCTTATTCCACAGTAGTACAACTCAGCATGAATAATTAAGGGATGCTCGCATCCCGTCATGTGGTGTTGGTCATATGTTATTTATTCGCAATCCCCCGTGACTTTTAGCGGTTAGCGCAGTGGCGAAAGCACATCCCTTTACGAGTCACAGTTAGGACGACGATAATTTAGCCTCGTAGAGAACCGTTAGGGCCTCGCAACTTAACGTGTATGTGTCAGCTGGCGCGTCTTCCTAAATCAAAGTCCTAACTCATCAGGGCTTCCCGCAGGGTGTGTCTGTGTATGGCACTTCCTGATTGTTTAAATTTTGTGGAAAAGACAGACTGGAATACGTCAAATACGTTGATGGACACTCTTCCTAGAAAAATATATTTCGTAAGCATGCCCGCTGTCGGGTACACATCACTTTTCCCATTGTAACCATCTTCAGGTGAATATTTGTTGTAGTGTGAATTGTGGAAGGAATTGTAAAAATGATGTTCGAGGGCTGATAAAGAGGACCTTCCCTTGCATTCGCATTAACGACTGAAGAAAACATCAGGTAATACTTTCAGTCAGGATTGCAGGTGGCGGGATTCGAACACTTGACCTCTCGAATCTGAGTCACACGCGCTACTCATGAGATATATCTACAGAAGTCTGTACGGCTCTTAGATCTGCACGTTTGAAAAAATACCACTACCATTACTAAAAGGGCCAGTCTGGGCTCTACCATAAAAAAAGTAAAATCATTGACAAATGAGGACTTACTTCTGAAATGTGTGTCCAATAGCTTAAATGAACTACAAATCTATCTTTACAATCTAAATTCTATTTTTATACAATTCAATCCATCTTCAATCTTGACATTCACCTATGTGTCAATGAATGATACTTCTACCAAAACCTAACTTAGAAACGACAAGGAACATTAGGTAGGTAGATACACGTACCTATATTTATATTTTCAGGGATAAAAGTTCCCCAACATAAATAACTTTAATGTCCGTCCGTCGATCTGTGAGTGTGTCACGCCTCACATAAAAACCGAACTTGACTCCAGATTGGCATACGTTTAATTATTCACATAACCGTTCAACAAGTATAATACAGAGTGGTTTGGTGACCTTGGGGTCAAGGGGCGGGGCTAGATTTACCCGAAAGAGGGATATATTGGACCCGGCACCTCCACCAACTGGCACGAACTTTCTATAATAACGATAAGCTTCGCTCCTAATATTAGTCATGCAAGTATCATACCCGTGCTTGTTTATTTTAAGTGATATTTACTAATATCGGAATTAAGCAGCAATATTAATACATCAAGCAGGGTTGATTTAGTCAACACATGAACCAATAAATTTATGTTGACCGTAAAAATCACAAAATATGCTAAACATAAATTTATGTACAAGCCCATGCAATTAAACATAATATTTACCCACATAAATCATCGCTTACACAAAGTATACGCGGCGCGTTATCATGCATTGTTCTAAAAAATTACACCTTGCGGTTGTAAAACGTGACACAGCCTTAAGCCTCTTCACACTTTTGATGGGCTTTAATTATCACCATCACACTTTTCTCTTGCGAGGAAGGGCCTGCCTGTGTAATGCAATGTAATTAGTTAACGTCACAGAGGATGGCTTCCGAGGCAATAATCTTGACGTTTCGCGTTTAATCGCTCGAGTACCCCTTCACTCCATCATCCCTCAAGTATAGATAATAACGCCAAAACAAGACTAAAATAGCTTGGGATCGTGAACCTCTTCTGCAGCCATCCACCCCACTTTGTTTTATGTGCGGTACTGAAACAGCAGCCACAGGCTCTCTACAGGCGCTGAATGAAAACTAGGAAACATTTTGATCGAGCTGTATATTTATATTTTATATCGCCCCAGAAGAGAGACGTAATTTATACTAGGCATAAAACTGTGGGCGAAGAAGTGAATCTCTGTAACATCCATTGCATCCGTGGTGTTTCGTCTGTGCTGTCGTTACAGTCGAAATACAATAATGTACGCACTGCAAAATATCACTGGTTCAGTTCCCGTCAACGGTAGCTCTTATATTGAAAGATAATTTAGAGGTTTCCTCAGTTAGAAAGCGTTTAAATTGCCCCCAACATTCCTTCCCAAATATCCTATATTAAGCTTTAAATCATGAAGGAGGGAAATTAGTCGTATGGGCCAAAAATACGCCGATTTAATGATTTATGTATTGAATAACACAATATAGAGAATTGCAAATTAAAGCTTAAATAATCCACAAGCTATAACACTTATTAATCCTCATGTACTATTCTATTGCGCTAGTTACAGCATTCAGGCAGATTCCAACCCAGCGAAATCTGTAGACTATAATTATAGCCATATTATGTGCACATTCTACTTGGATATCCACTAAAACGAAATTGCCAAGCTTTTATGAAATTCTAACTAGGAAAACGCTAAAGTCCCGCCGCGTTGATGGATGAGCGTTTTTTTGTTAGTTTTTTGTTTGCGTTTTTTGCGTTTGTTTGCACTTTTCCTTTGCAAGTGCTTTTTGAATGCATTGTAGGTGATTGTTGTCAAGTTTCTATTGTTTACTTGTTAATTGTATTCAAAACCTAAAAAAAACTCATATTAAAACCTTTATTTCTGTAGATTCTGACTAACTTTTTCAACTTTTTCTTTCAAAAGGTACTACATCACCATAACCTTAATGTCCATGTGAAATCTGAACGTTGTAGCCCCACCCGTTTTGGTCAGAATCGGCCCAAATGTGACAAAAATATCGCACTAAAATTGAAAAAACTAATATTAAAAACCATTATTTCTATAGATTCTAGCTAATTTTTTCAACTTTTTCTTTCAAAAGGTACTACATCACCATAATCTTAATGTCCATGTGAAATATGAACGTTGTAGCCCCACCCGTTTGGTCAGAATCGGCCAAAATGTGACGAAAATATCGCATTAAAAATAAAAAAAAAATCGTAAAAGTACGATATTCATGAGAAATATTTCTTCGATTGTACCCAAAAGCAATACACCTCTAAGTTCAGAGAAAACGAAGGTCCCCTCAAAATTTCATCAAGATCGCTTATGCCGTTTGCCCGGAATCCTGCTAACAAACAGACAAAAATACAAAAAAAAAAAAAAAAAAAAAAAAAACATTGGAGCTAAATTTTTTGGGGGTCAGTGAAATTGAAGTTTTCGCTTCGCTCGCTACGCTCGCTACGCTCATCCAACTAAGACGGTGCAAATTCTCTTCTTTTAATACTTTCTTTGTAATTCCAGTACAAGAACGAATGCAAATGGGGTTAATTACGCTATCCAATTGCAAACACGTACAGTGTCAAGTACTGTACTAGCGAATGATATTTCATCGTTATCCTCATATGGGAGGATCTACTTGACAGGATTTACAGCGCAATAAATCAGTCTTGCGGTGGTGTCGACTATGTACACATATGATGGACTGGTACGAGTCAAGCAAAGCCGCGAGTTAACAGCGGTTATGAAGCACATTTCCCTGGTCTATACGTCAAGCACTGCTCAGCCGCAGACACTTGGAGCTGAGCCATTCGTTACCTACACTAGGAAAACGCTAAAGTCCCGCCGCGTTGATGGATGAGCTTTTTAAAGTTTTTAGTTTGCGTGGGATATCTTTACTTTTGCAAGTGCTTTGTTTTGCTACCTACGCATTGTAAGTGATTGTTGTCAAATTTCTTTTGTTACCTGTCAATTGGTATTATTTCCCGTAAAACTTATATTAAAGCTTTATTTCTATGGATTCTGCTATCTTTTCAACTTTTTCTTTTAAAAGGTACTACATCACCATAACCTTAATGTCCATGTATAATATGAACGTTGAAGGCCCACCCGTTTGGTCAGAATTGGCCCAAATGGCACGAAAATATCGCACTAAAAGTCAAAAAACTTATATTAAAAGCTTTATTTTGATAGATTCTAACTAACTTTTCCAACTTTTTCTTCAGAAAGCAATACATCACCATTACCTTTATGTCCATGTGAAATATGAACGTTGTAGCCTCACCCGTTTGGTCAGAATTGACCCAAATGGCACGAAAATATCGCACAAAAGTCAAAAAAAATTTTTATTAAAAGCTTTATTTCTATAGATTCTGGCTAACTTTTTCATTTTTTTCTTTCAGAAAGCAATACATAACCATTACCTTAGTGTCCATGTGAAATATAAGGTTCTAGCCCCTACGGTTGGTCAGAATCGGCCCGAATGTAACGAAAATATCGTACTAAAAATCGAAAAAAATCGTAAAAGTACGATATTTATGAAAAAATATTTCTTCGATTGTACCCAAAAACGTGGCACGTCTAAGTTCAGAGATTTCGAAGGTCCCCTTCAATTTTCATCAAGATCGCATATGCCGTTTGCCCGGAATCGTGCGAACAAACAGACAAAAAAAAAAAAAAAACAAAAAAAAAACAAACAACATAACAAACAAACAAAACAAACAAACAAAAACAACCCAGCTAAATTTTTTGGGGGGTCAGTGAATTGAAGTCTTCGCTTCGCTCATCCAATAATCAAACTAACAATGTTTTCTTTCCTAAATTCATATAAACCAAAGAATTGAATATCTACATCTTTTCCGAGTAATATGATAACCCATTATTTAAAATGCAAGTCGTCATTCGTGTGAATTATTCACTTTTTTCTTTTTTTGAAAACATAATGTGAACATGTTGGCCATTTGCGCCTAGTTGAAATTACAAAACATATTTTGATTTTCAAACTTTAATTAATATTTAACTAACAAAAACAGTATCTAAAAACTTTACACGTATTTCGACTAAATCTCTGTGGATTTTTTTCTTTGAAAAATCTGGCATGGCCTATATAAAGATGCATTAGGATTTCCGCCAACTATGTTTACAAGTTCCAAATTAGCAAGTAAAATGCATTGCACACGCTGTAACTCCACGATGAAGAAAAAATAATTTGCACATTTAAAAAAAAATTATAATGCCTTGCATTTTTTCGATTTAAAACAATTCACATGCTATAAAACCGATTGATACTCAAAGCACCTTTATGCAAGATATCTTGTTTTGCAGTGATTTATTTTAATACCAATGACTATGGCATAAAGAGCAATCGTTGCTTTTTAACTACCGTAAAACAATAAATTGCATTAATGAAATTCCGTCGTTCCACGTTAGCACGCGAGCGTAAAGCGAAAGACGCCGCTCGAGCTCATCTTCCAAGAAGCCCGCCTGGAAGTTTCCGCCATGCATAAGCCGCGTAATTATCAATTAGGATGCCTGCAGGATCGAATTAGCGAGATTAGAGTCACTCGGCAGGGATTAAACGGGACCAATCGCCAGCAGGTTGGTTACCTGCGTGATTTACTGTTGACAGTTAGTTGCCCCTTTGAGCGACTTTTTATAAGTTCGCCTACGGTTAAAAGAACTATTAACCCGAAAATTGGTGATTGAAAACGATTATTTATTTTATTTTAATTGTTTCCGAAATTTTGGTTAACTGTAGGAAGATTAGGATAATTTGATTTCACATCGAGATATAAGCTTTAGTATCAACCTGTAATGACCGTTTTAAAAAATGTCGACAATGTGCACAAATAAACTAAAAAGCCAAAATATACGTCCTGAAATTTTACCTCTTTTTGATAATCAGCGTATTTTGGGTTTTCACTGAACCACGTACCTCAATAACAAATATATAACGTAGTGTATACATAGGTACAGAAAACAGAGAACCTACGTCAGTAAAAAGGTTTAATAAAGAACGTCACAACTCACAATGTACCTTATGGAAGATTTTTGCCGATGGGACCGGTATAGCTCGAAAATTGCCAAGTGTGTACACTTTTATCCAGGTTATGGTGAACACAATTATTTTTCTTATTTTCCTCGGTAAATTCACAACTAATTAATAAAATAATAAAAAATATAGATAAAAAATAAATAAGAATAAAAAAATAATAAAATAATATATTTTGAGGTTTACCGGATTGGATTGGATATTGCTTTACGTCTCTTATTTATGCAACTTGGCTAATCGAGACGAAGGGAGGGACGTTAGGGATGACGCGGGGGGACAAGGGGTGGACAGGCCTGTGCTGGTCAGAACCAGCCACAAGCATATGGGGAGGGCAGGGGATCCCCCACGTCGTGGTCGTCTCCGTCTGTGTCATCATCCGTCCGTGTTGTCTTTGTCGTCGCCGTCGGGGAGGTAGTCAAAGGGATGGGGTTCCCCGACGACGACCCAGAGCTCGCCATTAGTTTCAGGGAGTGAAACTCCCCTATTGGGTGAAATCCTTCTACAGGATGAAATTGGAAGAATAAATAGGTATATAGTTAAGTGTGGTTCATCAAACTATTCTGTATTCGGGATAAAGACCACACTTTTGATAAATTTTCTCACGCTACAATTAAGCAAATTAATAAATAAATTTAAGTCGTCCAAACAAAGTAATTAAAGAGCACCCTAACTAATATCTGTGTGGCGAAATCTTATAACCTTTTACAGAGACGGCGAAGTTCAGCCATTGCAGAACGTACAACGAAGGTGGCGAATGAATTGAATAATTAATTGGTGTTCTGGGGATGCTTGGCTTTGCTTGAGATGGGAGGGGCGGCTAAAGTGTATCCAGCCCGAGAAGACCAGGCCTGTTTCGCGTGACAAACGACCCAGAAGAAATTAAATACATTTTACAAGAGAACTCGGACATAGCAGAATAGCGAGTTTATTCTCCTATTCCCCTAATTTTAACTGAAAGTGAAAATACACCTTCAAATTTCAAACACTGTACATTTAACTGACGCTTAGGCCCTGGACACAATTTCATAATTTTGAAAAGTTAACCGTGCAGGTCTATTAAACCTAGCATTGCTTTCAACAATCACCCTAACCACCATGCATAAATATATAATCCCTAACAGTTTTCTATTTAAAAATAATACTTTCATTAGAAAAAGCATAACAACTCGAAACATAGAAATAACGTATAAGATACGATTACGAACGTTTGTGATGTAAAAATACACAACACATAATAATAACGGCAGGGCCAAATTTGAAGTGAAGTATTTGTATAACCGGACAACAGCTGATCAAGCCCCGAATGAGCCTCACCGCAAGTTAGAGGAGCTCGGGAGCGTCTTCCATGTCCAGGCGAGGGAGCTCTTGCGGAAGTCGTGGTGGACCTTCTCGTCTGACGAAGCGACGGGAATGTGCGTCCGAAACTTGTCCCGAGGCGCCTCCGTCACATGTTGATGCCGACACTGATGGTACATCGTCAGGCGTCGTTCGACAACGGCTCAACCAAATGCACGAAGTATTTCTCTGATTGGAAATCCACGTTGTTTCACTTGGCGACACAATTTAGCTGGGAGCTCACACACCACAAAACAATTGATTCAAGATGGTTAAATTTTCATCGACAGAAAATAGGAACCTCTTTTCTTCAAATCAATGCGATAGAACTAAACTTTTCACAAAGCTCTTGTCACCTTGCTGTCGCGACGACGTCTGCTCGCTAAGAGCACGTCACACCTTATGAGGCGCGGGTGGATATTGTATAAGTTAGTCACACACAATCAGACTTCAAACAAAACACAAGTATGTTGTGTGACTGCCATGCTAATTCCACTTCACACATCACAAAGCCAGCCCGATAGCGTCGACTGGCGCGCACACGACCGTATAGACGCACTCCTCGAGTACTAAGACTTTAGCGAACAAGGAGTAGCCTTTGAGAAGACGATCCACACTGGATGTTTTGACGGAATGAATCGTAGCGTGTGCCCTCAGATTGCAACGACGAGATGCAATGCAGAAATGTACACAAACAATCTAAAAAATAATCTCGGTCATGTTTAACTTTGATAACACAGTCGGCCACTCATAGCAGTATTAGAGTTCGTCATCTTACGATCTTCCACCATGATGTCCACTATATATTCAAACACGAGAGATGATATCTTTCAAAGCACACGATACACAACGTTGAATGGAAGAGTAAACATAATCACACTTTCGTAATGAGTGAGGCTCTTTAGTTTGAACGGAGGAACGAACGAACCGCAGCCTCTCGTCTGAAGGAACGAAGGAATGAACCCTCGAGCACAGCACGCCACACGACGATGTACGTCACGTGTCTGCGTGGTCACGTGACATCCGTACGCTTTACGTACTGTTGTTACAGGACGTGTCGTAAAACTCTTTCACACTCCGCGACGTCAGGCAGGCAGGCAGGCCACTCCCACCCACACAAAGAGGGGAGTGACGAGGATGTGAGCAAGGCGAGAGGATGCAGCCTCATGATGACTGTACTGGGAATATGATGAGGAACACAGCCAAACGTCACGTTCAATTGATCGCAATTTAATTTCACTATTTACTATCCATAACAAAAGACGTATCGGAAACGATTCTTTGAATATTAATAATGTATCTATTAGCTAGTGCAGTCAAGGATAACTAATTACACTATATGTGATGAAGTGTGATGCTGAGTAATGATCGTTGCCTGAGCGAGATCCGACAGACAAATTCATGTACGTCAACTCTCGAGGCATTTTACAAAAATAATCAATTCGATTTTGGGCAAATGATTCACAAATAAAAGATGGGGATGAGGGAGGGATAAGGAAAATGAAATCATCATAATTGAAATCATATCACTAAGTTGATTCTGAAAAAAGTTATTATACCGACCACTGAGCAGTTGTTTAGACAATTTCACGGGTATACGTTCGTTGTCCATATTTCTTATTCTCGATAGGCTACGTGTGATACCAGAAATGATAATGTTTACTATAAAACATGCGAAATCGAGCGTAAAAATCAACGATCTAAACGATCTAAACTTGGCTCCAATCTAGTGAGAATCTGACTTTATAGCAGTATGCAAAGAAAATTAACGGTGTGATGACGTGAGAAGAGAGTATATTATGACTTAGCATCCAGATGTCAGACGACGAGAAGGCGCGATGTTCAGCTTGACTAACACGTTTTGTATATTATTTAAACATATGGCGTACATTTACTACACTACACATTATATAACACGACTCGATGTTTTCTGGCAATATATATTTTATATTCAATTGCAGATAGCTCAGGAAATCATTTTGTATCCATGCACTTGCATAAGTGTTTTCCATTTGCAATTTAAAAAAATTGTTGATAACCTTAGGTACCGTAATTAGAAGAAAAACGGGAAAAGTAGGAATAGCACATTCAAAAAGTCTACCTAAGCTACAAGCAATGCTACAAGTACATTACGACATTATATTGGAATGTTAGAATTTGAAATCTAGAGTGTTCCTTGTTGTCACATTCTTTCACGTTGTTGGAGGCGCCACGAAAGTCCGAAATTTTTAGGGTCTAGTAAGGGACGTGGACTCGAATCCCGAACAGGTCAATTACTAATGTTCCTAATTCTACGTAATTTACAGTCCATTGATAGTTTTAAATAAAGTTTAACATGTCTACATTTAGAGTGGCAAAACAATAACAACACCAATGTTAGCAGTTACATTTGGAGCTGTCGACCGATAGAAGCATATTATAGAGATACCATACTGATGGTCTCTATGGATAGAGGTGACGATGTTTTTGTAGCTATTATATTTGTCCATGAATAGTAAATTTTACATTTTGATAAATAAGAAAATAAATTGTACGTTAGTTGGCAGGTTAGTTAGTTACATAAGTAAACACAATGGAAAATTTGCTCTTATCTATAGACAAAAAGTGTATTTATATTTTTGTTTCAGGGAAAGTAAAATTTGAACGATTGACCAAAAATGCCAAGACGGGCAAGTCAGTTTGTTTTAAATGTGTCATTCCCTTAAATAGTATCTCTGAACACTCATTGTTATTTGTTTGTTTCCGTGACGTAATATACCTGCTCTGTACTCAAACGTGGTAATTAGCATAGCTTCGTATGACGCCAGAATACAGAGTATGTTTCCAATGCCAAGGATTGAGCGAGTGCGCGGGTCCTCGGCCAAGGTCACGTGGTGTAACAGAGTGCCAACAATGCAAACAAGTGGCAACCAGCTCTCAACTCAACCTCTTGTGTGCATGACGTACCAACACGTGACAAGAGACAAACACTCGACAATCCACTACAAGTCTCAGATTTAGTGATTAAATTACCTGGGTTTTGCACCTGTCACCGAAAAGAAAACAACAATATCTTACGAGAGTAGCAAGTAAAGGATAGGAGCAAAATTGTAGATACCAAACTAATTTCAGGAAATACCGACAATTTTAAAACGACTACGGGCACGGTACAACATAAAAAATTGGGGGCGAAGCTATATAAAAATAGACTGTCGAAAAAGGATGCAAAAATTATAAAGCAATGGTTTGTTGTGTGTTAATGTTGATTTGTTCAAAACTCCTCGTTGGTGGAGGAGCCGGGTTAATATAATCCCACTTTTGCATGGATGAAGCTGGTCTGCCCTCTGGCACCACACATTCTGCATCACCCTTGCCGAAGGGCTTGTAAACCTAGATTTATGTCAATGTGGGCGACAGCAGCAGGCAGTCGGAATAACTAACATTAAACGCCCTCTCGTTGTAATTACGTGATGAATTTTATAGACCAACCAATTGTCTACGGTCAAAAACATTATATGAGAGGTCTGTCGATAAATTACAGAAAGACAGTAGCCCATTCCCTCTCGCAACACCATTCCCTGGTCAACGTGACACCGAAGTTCCACTCGACGCCTTTTTACTTTTTGCACCGCATAATTATTTTAAAGGGCATTTTTAATAACTGTAGGTGTTTACGATAAACGTTATATTCTCACGCTTTGCGCGTCCAAAGTTTCCATGAAGACATTAAATTATCACCTTCCCAGAACCTCGGACTCATTAGCCATGTCAATTAGATTCAGCACACGGCAGCATCCTACTACTTTGAGTACCGTACCGTAACAAATCAATCTTCAGTGTTTTCACTACTAAATAGTTACCGAGTTAGACGATAATTAAATCCCCTAAACACAAACAAACAAACAACAAGCACAAAGTGATATTTTGGTTCACCACAAAACATAGATTTCTGGTATACTTATAAAGGGGAATAGCCCAACTGCTATATAATGCAAGGTAATTTTAAAAATCCATGGCATATGCGGGCTTTTCTTCTGCCCCACTTCCCTTGGGTTCGAACCCCCTCCATAGCACTCAATATACGACTACCTCCACGCATATTTGTATTTGAATATGTGCACACATGAAGGCACGGGGCTTGGACACGTTACAATTAAACGTTTAAAATGTTACAAGCTAACAATTATAACAATATTATACCAATACAATAAAATCAAATAGTTAATTGTTGCGTACAAAAAAACCTACGTTCATAAGAACATGATCATGGCAATAACAACTATGAACGTGTTCCAACACAAATACTTTTAACTTGAGTGTTGAGAGCGAAAAAAGCTGCCATCGTTAGTTAGAGGTATGTATAGGTAGTATAAAGTTAAGCAATCTGCTATGAATCTCGGGTCATATAAGCTCATAAACCGTTAGTGTCGGCTCGTAAACGGGAGATCGGTAGTCTCCAATCAGTCCCCGTATACTTTACAACAAGCTAAACGAACATTGACCACGGTAACAAAAAACAACCAATTAATAATTCACGCACAGTTCTTGCCCGATCTTATTTATAAATACGCCCCATTACAGTTGCAAATGGCGAAACAAACCAGGTTCTTTTCGGAAGTAATTACTAGGGTGTCGGGTGCTGTGGAGATGGCTAAAGCCCCTGTGTACGTGCGACCACAGAAGAAGCTCGCCGCGACGCATACGAAGCGATCACAAGGAGTTCCACAAGACGAGGAGATCGAATGACGCAAGATGGCTCCGTGAATCTCCAACCTCACTGGAATGTCACCTTATACACGTGACGGGGGTTACAGCACATGTGACAGCAAGACTATGCGGAATTACATTTTATTTATACATTTTTACATTTTACAAACTCAGTTGACTAATAACGTGTGTCGTGTACAGTTACAAAAAATACGACTTGGTGTATTGTTCTATGCGTAGTTAACGTAATGAACGTTGTAAACGTCAAGTACAGTAGGTACGTGACTGCACCGTCATGTGCCAATCAATATTATCACTATTGGCATCAGACCAATTTGTGTTGGTGTGTGAAAGTTATAAATAATTATGTATATCATGTGGTCAATCACACATAATAAATTGAGATGTGGTTTGCAAATAAAATCACTTCCAACAAACAGTCGCGTTTTCTTAGCATAAGTGCGTCTTAATTTGATTTGATATGATTAAATATACATAAATGAAATATCCATATTCCCTCACTTGAGCAGCGGTTTCAAGAAATCGTTTACCTACAACGCTGCACACACATACAATAACATAAAAATTGACACAAATCTTTCTCAACCACAATTTAAACTGAATCTTAAAACATTTCTATTGAATGGACAAACATAAGTTTATAAAGAGGGAAACATTTTTTTTTTTAGTTCGCAATATGTCGTGTTCGGTGATGGCCATTTGTATTTACTAGGTGCTATATTATCTATTGTTCATTACCTGTTCCTAATGCTGCACATACTATACTTTATTTAAATGATATATTCCTCGACTATCTTCATCATAATATCATACTATGGAAACATTTTGAATTGTGCTAAACTGTAAGACTAAACATTGTGTTGCCGTGTTTTTATTTTATTAATTAAACATAATTATTATAATTAATATGTAGATTAGCCGTAAGTTATGTTAGTTAGGGTCAATTGTAAGAGAAGCCATTTTGGCTTAAATTCGCCTTTTTCTTCAAGAGAAATAAAGACATTATTATTATTATTATTATTATTATTATTATTATTATTATTATTATTATTATTTTATTGGATGTATTTCATACAAACTCGGTCAAAACCGGAGCTAACATGTTGTACGGACTTACGTCAAGTACTTCATGTGTACCTATTACATACATTATTACTTTTGTCTTAACTCTAACTAAAATAAGTCATTTATAAATTGTAATATTGTTTGTAGATGATGTTTTCTTTCTGCTGTGTACGGTCGTGGCCGATTTCTCGTCGCCATCCTAGCATTTGCTCTTCGGACTATGGGAAACCACGAAAACCATGTCAGGATGGAAGCTGTCTCAGAATCTCGAAGTATCATTCTTAGTTTAGAATTTACGAACTATTCTACACGTGTTGAGTATTACTGCCTTTTTGAGTCTCGATGTATACATTGGTTGAAGATCTAGTTGTTTAATGCTTTCATGTAGCTTCTTCGGTATGATGCCGTTGGCTGATATAATGAATGGGATTGTATTTACCTTTTTCTGTTTCCACATCTTCTTGATCTCAATTGCAAGTTCACTATACTTGTCAATTTTTTCTTCCACGTGGTCTCGACGTTATGGCACATTGGGATAGCAACGTCGATAAGGGTAGTTTCTTGTTTCTTCTTGTCAATTATTATTAAATCCGGTCTGTTGTGATGTATCGTTTGGTCTGTTATAACTGTGCGGTCGTAATATAATTTGTAATCTTTACTATCTAGTACTTTCTCTGGTTTGTATTTGTAGTAAGGTGTGTGTGTGTCAATGAGGTTGTACTTGATTGCTAGTTTTTGATGAATAATGTTAGCTACTTGGTTATGTCTGTAGAGGTAATCTGTTTGACATAGTGACTTGCACCCGGATATGATGTGTTCGATTGTTTCACCCTTTGCACTACATTTTCTACATTGATCGTTTACTGTCGCATCTTGTATTATGTATTTTTTATAATTGTTCGTCGCAATCACTCTGTCTTGAATAGCCATCATAAAACCTTCTGTTTCTCCAAATAGTTCCCCGTTGTTTAACCACCTATTTGATGCTTTAATATCTACGTGACCTTTGTGTAGTTCATCATAATGTCTCTTGTGTAGGGTCTTTTCTGAGAGACGTAACTCTTTTGAAGCGTCAGTTATGAGTTTTCCTTGTAGATTGACATTTTCGTTTGCTAGGTTGAGTGGAGTTAATGATTTGTCAGCTAGCACCACAGCCCTATGCAGTGTGGATTGGTTGCTCTTTGTAAAAAAGTATTTTCTTAAAATGTCTATTTGTTTATAAATATAAGTTGTTCAGATCAATTAGGCCCCGTCCTCCTTTTTCTCTTGGAAGTGTCAATCTCTCTATTGCTGATTTAGGATGATGTATTCTGTGTTTGGTAAGTGTAGTACGAGTTAATATTTCCAACGCGTGGATGTCTGTCTGCGTCCATTTAATGATTCCGAAATGAATATGTCAGTATTGGTACAGCATATGTATTTATTGCTGTGATCTTGTTTTTACCGTTTAGTTGCGTCTTGAGGATAGACTTTAGTCGTTTCTTGTATGTATCTGTCAATTTTGCTTTCATAACTTTATGTTCAATTCTGGTAGCTTGTGAGAATCCTAAATATTTGTATACATCGTTATCGTCCATTATTCCAATCCTATTTCCATCATCTAGCTGGAACTCTTCTGCTTGTGTAACCTTACCCTTTTCGATATGTAGCGTCTTACATTTGTCTCACTCCAAACTCCATGCAGATATCTTGACTAAATTCTAATGTTGTATTGACTAGACTGTTTAGTTGAGCAAAATTTGATGCATACAACTTTAGGTCATCCATGTAGAATAGGTGGGAAATTGTGTGACATACCACATTATTGTCCTTAATTTTAAATCCGTATGTCGATTCGTTAAGCATATGTGACAGTGGGTTTAATGACAGACCAAAACATAATGCACTTAATGAGTCACCTTGGAAAATGCCACGTTTAATTTGTATTGGATCTGTAGTTATCTGCTGGTTTTTCATATTTAGTTTTAGTGTTGTTCTCCATGTCTCCATTACTGTCTTCAAAAAGTTTACAATTACTGGGTTGATTTTATATATTTGTAAAATCTGAATAAGCCATGTGTGTGGTGTTGAGTCAAAGGCTTTCTTGTAGTCAATGTAGTTTACGTGAATATTCCTTTTCTTATTGTGTGCCTGATTCATTACAGTAGAGTCAATAATAAGTTGTTCTTTACATCCCTGTGAGTTCTTACACATCCTTTTTGTTTCTCGGCCATGATATTGTGTTCTTCGCAATGATTATATACTTATTTGTTATGCATGAAGTCAATATTTTATATATAGTTGGTAGACCATGTAATTGGCCGATATTTACTTGGGTTCTTCGTGTCATTGTCCTTTGGTTTGAGAAAGGTTACTCCTTCAGTAAGGAATTCGGGTATTTCTTTAACTCCATTTATAAACTCGTTGAGACATTTTCTAATTTGATTGTGAGTAGTATTGAATTTCTTATACCAAAAATTTTGAATATTATCATTACCTGGTGCTTTCCAGCTATGTGTAGCACTGATTGTCGACTTTAATTCATCAATAGTTATACCTTCGAATCCCATCTCATTAATATCGGCGAATATCGCTCAACCTAGCTATTTCATCTTGAATCCATTGTGCATCATGGTTGTGTGCTACCGGGTTTACCCCATATTCCTGTCCAAAACTCTTCTATCTCTGTCTTAGTTGGGGTTTCCATTTCCTATTATTCTTCGGTACTAGATAGTTGTTGGTAAAACTGTTTTTCCTTTTCTTTAAACATTCGGTTTTGTTCTTTTCTAATACTACATTTTTTATATCTTTTTAATCTCTTAGCTAGAGCACTTACTTTTTGTTTAAGTGTATCCAAATATTCGTGAATGAATTCGTTAAGTGTTTCATGCTTTGCGTGAACCTTGAATCTTTCAAATATATTTTGGCAGTATCTTATCACATTTTTAGATCGATTCCCCATTCGGTATTGTTCCAGTCGACCGATATCTCTCCTAAGCTCAACGATTCTCCCAACTAGTCGCTTTTCCCATTTCGTACTTTTCTTCTCCTGTTTTGTCTTTGAAGATGTTGCAGCTTTTACCTTTAAGCCCAAATATCTAACCACTGCTACAGCGGCACAATAAATTGCCGCATGAACGTCTGCAAATGATAGTTCGTCTTGTGTGTAATCTGATAAAATATGTGTGTTCATTATGTGTACCGCTGTCTTCATTTCCTTTGAATGCTTGGGTTTAGGTATGTATGGGTCTTCTGTTTGGTTGTATGTGCGCAACTACTGACATGGCTGTTGTAAATGCTAAAGCTAGGATGTTCTTTAGATTGATTATGTCAGGTGTATTTTTCTATTGCGTTATGCATATTACCTCTTGTGTTTGATCGTCTAGTTGTTCTGGGTATCTTGATCTTCTTGGTTGGTTTGGTATTTCTAGTGGTTCTGGACGTTCTGGTAGGCCTGGACGTTCTGGTAGGTCTGGATGTTCTGGTAGGCCTGGACGTTCTGGTAAATCTGGATGTTCTGGTTGGTCTGGACGTTCTGGTTGGTCTGGAAGTTCTGGTGTGTCTGGTAGATTTGAAAGTTCTTGCAGGTATGGCAATACCGGTATTTCTGGTAGTTCTAGTAGCTCTGGTATGAAGTGGTCTTCTTCTTCGCTGTCCCTCTGCTGATGTATTGCCGTTATCATCTTGATGCGCTTGTAGTTCGTTCTTCACTTCGCGTTTTTATTCTATTTAATATGTTTTACTGGTAACATTTTATTTTTAACTATAATTCTTCTTTGGTCAGCTATTCTCTGTTCACTTACTTCTAAAAATGGATATTCACGAACAAACTCCCTATGGAGCTCTTGTCGATAACCTATTAAAACAGTCTCTAATAACGTTACCCTATAATAGCTACGCATCACACAAATGTTCATATCTTCTGTCCATTTGATGCGCTGTCTCATTTTTCCAGCTTTGGTGGTCTGTAATGATTCCATTACAGAAACATCCATCGTCTGTAATTCCCTATTTTCCTTGTTCTAGATAAATTATTCTACTATCTGTCAAAGTCACCTATTATTTGTTATGTTTATAAAGTCAATGCACTTAAAAAGAATGAAAAACACTTTTCTCAATGATTCATCAATTTCAGGGCGGTGATGAGGTCTTCGCTTCTCAACCTCCTTGCCTTTTCGTTTTGATAAATCTTTTCTTATTTGACGAATTTAGAAGACGTCAATCTTCTCGATTCTGCAAAATAATTAACGGTGCTTACGTAAAATGCTAAATATTATACTATTTTAGATATATTACCTTGCTGAAGTTACAAATAATGCCTCTAAATGATATATGCCTACCACTAACTGTCAAAAATTAACAAAATTCAACTGTTTCAATGCAATTTATAGCCTAGGTCTATTCAATCATATATAACTACAAAATAATGGTATAAATAATAAAAACTAATACTTCCCTTCAATGTCACTTGTAGTACGTCACTAGTAGATCAAGATGCAGTCAAAATTTGAGATGGAATGCTTGTATTTCAGCGGCAATAGAAATTTAACCAGCAACTTATCTCGAGCTTGACTAGCTTGTAACCCCAACAATGTTGGGTTATTATTATTATTATTATTATTATTATTATTATTATTATTATTATTATTATTATTTGTATGTAGCATTCATCAATTAAAACCAGGGCTGTGTATGTGAGCATTCGGGAAAAGAGATCCATTCGGGGAAAGAGATTGTTATTATCTTGAATGCAAAATTGTACTAAATCTGTGTAAATAATTTGCAAATTACGTTACACGTAATGTTGCCGATGCTAGATGAGAATAGAGAAACGTTTTTAAAAATGTCATAATTATTATTTAATATTATTAATAGATTTGAGTTCGAAACAATTCCACGGTAACTTACAGTTTATTATGACATGTATAGTCATCAATCATCATCAGTAACTAAATAGTTATAGAGTTCCTCGAATTGTGCGGGTATACGAATGTGTAAACGAACAGCTGGTGAGCCGTCAAGTGAATAAAATAAACAATTACGAGTGGTGTAGTAAGCAACAATCGATGTCATGCAGGTTTATACGGCGTGCACAACATTAGACGCAACGGAACAGTTATGGGCGAAGAACTAATTGAATAAAACATTATCTGAGATGCACTAGAGGAAAAATTAATGCATACTGCAAACACGCTGGATATTTACAACTCTAACCCCAACCCCAGATAACGACGTCATACACCATTGAGTATTGCTCACTCAACTATAATAATATGGTGCTATTTTGCAGGGGGCATTGCAGTGCCAGATGCATTCGCCAATATTGCGTCCTCTTCAGTCCACTAAACAACTCTCCCGACGCACATCTTCACCTACCACACATTCCATATTTTATAAAAGTTGAATTATGGACGATTTAATGAGCTACTGAAATAATTTTTTAATGAAGTTATAGCCTACGGCTTCATTCACAGCTGTGATTATGTTTTAACTTGTTTCAGTCGAAAATGCCAAAGCACATTCATACGTATAGGTTTTCTAATATTTTCTTGTAACAAATTCATGTGACTTTAGGGATGTTATTAGAATTCATGAAATCTAGAAAAATGAATGAACAAATAGCAATAAAGTGTAAAACAGGTTGATACCGACTGATCGGCATCAGAATCATAATATTATGATGAAATTTAGGAAATGTATGCCGATGTCAAACTTGCAAGAAAAACAAAAGTAACATGTCAAATTCAGCTCATGAAGTTGGCTCATTTTTCAATCAAAAATGAAGAAATTGTATACTAAACGCGTACGTAATAAACTATCGACTAAATGCCCCACGAAACACTGAACACCAACACATACACCTGGTTTCACGTGCACTCTTCAGGGTATAATGCGCTCAAAGGGGTTGGCTTCTTCGCGTCACATGCCAACCCGGAAGACATTACAACAACCAGATAACAGATAAGCTAATTATCTTGGATAATACGCGAGCTGCTCTCAAGTAACCATCGACACGAACGCTATGTGGGTCAACACGCGAGACGTAGGGGTGGGTGGCGGTGCACGTGACTTAACTCATTCAATATAAGTTTTTTTAAGCTTTTATTAAACTCCAGAGAGTACAACTCCAACTATGGCGTAACATAGGCCAACATTACATCATTACCAAAGTACAACAAGTAGTTACAGTCAGTTAAACATTTCAGCTATGACAATGACAGGATAAATGATTAATAAAATTACAAGTTTACAAAGTACATATTCATATAACTACAATCAGTCAAACATTTCAGACTATATTGTACTTTTTATACCTGATTCTAGACAATACCCTTTGTGGCAAGATCAGTAATGGAATGAGTACTAGCTGGACATATAAAAACATGATACAGGTCGCAATCCCTAGAACAGTGTGCGAGCATTTGCAGTCTGTGACGAATGGAACTTTCTATCTAGGCAAAACAAATGGTGAAAACCGTAAAGTATAGCAAACGGTCACTAAATAGGTTATTAAACCGCGCATTAGAAAAATACTGAAACAGTCTCGTTATTAGACCTATAGTCAATGGTTAACCCTGCGTGAACGATCAGCAAAATGGTGTTGGCGATGTCAGTCAAATTTTGGTGATAGTATTACCTAACCAACATTTTACCGATAAGAATTAGTACTGGTCAAAAAATACAAAATAATATATAAAAAAGGCCTGGGCAAAGAAATCGATATTTCGATGCGATATCGTTATGTGGGAATATCTTGATATATGTATTTGTGGACTACATATCAAAATATCGAAATTCGGATTGTTGTTAAATTTTTTTTAAAGTAAAAAAACTAGAACCAGGATATGAACATTTGAATGTTAATACGTGAAATCCCTTATAATTATGTAAATTCTTAAGAACAATTGTAATTTTTCTTCAAATTTTGGTTTTATTTATGGTGGAGTCCCAGGTAGCATAAATTCATCCTGACAAATGGTGGAGGTGCCGGGTACCTAATTCAACGTGAGTATGAGAATATCAACGCATTGTCGCCACACTATGAATATCTGGCCTGCTACTTTAAAACATTTTTTTAAATTTTTTTTTTGGCGCACAATATACATTTTTTATATATCGTATCGATATTGATATCGAAATTTTCTTGTGATATCGATGATTGAATGATAAGTCATAGCCCAGCCACAATATAAATATAAACACAATATACAAAACACTTGCAGGTATCATTAAACCATTTTTTGTAGATAACTCCAGTAGGGAAGTTATAACAATAGGTAGTATTACAATAGGCGTATAGGCATTCTACAAATACAACTTTATAAAAGCCCAAGAAAAAATTACTCAACATTAACAACCAATTTGATTTGCGGTCAGTTCAGTGGATTTTGACGTTTATGTTTAATTAAAAAGAAACATATGTCTGTTTTATGTATTAACCATGCATGCATACATACGCCGAGCATATGCCAGCCTTGCCACAACAAGCTATCCCACAGACGCATCACACTATATGGACGCACTAAGGCATAAGTCATTGACTATAAAATATATTCAAAAACATGCTACAACCTAACGGCATTTTAATTATTATAAAGCTCTTGGGAAAGAGAGAGAGAAAGAGAGATTACAATAATACCAAGCCGTTTGAAAATACTGCCAGAGGCAACTCAACGTGACCATAGTTCTTGAAGTCGCATTTCAATCTGCGCACTCTCATTCATCGCAGAATCTAGTCGACTGAAGAGGTTCTAACAAGACAGCTCAGCTTTAGAAACGAAAATAATTAAAAGAGGAGTAATCTGTGAAAAGCTTAAAATATCGCAGTTGTAATTAACAGGACAAAGAGACCTGCAGAGTGCCGAACCAAAAGTCTGAATATTTTTTCTCATATTCACTCACTCACTCACTCACTCACTCACGCACTCACTCACTCACTCACTCACTCACTCACTCACTCACTCACTCACTCACTCACTCCCTCACTCACTCACTCACTCACGAAAATTTTGTGAGTCTCGACAGAAAACAGGCTCATCAAAATGAATATACTTTATTTTACAGATTCAAACGCTCACGCACAAAAACCAAAAAAAATGTCAACCAATTACCTGTACTAGGCTAATGGCAGGCTTCTGGCGACGATACCCTACTAATCTACTGCATGCAGACTTAACTGTGCCAGGTAAATGGCAATCATTATAATAGTTAACAATTAATTAAAAGTCGTTATACTATACGTCAGTGTGCTTATTATAGCTATGCTATTAGTAGCAATGGTACCAACCGTGATGGTACGATTGTAAACCTGCATTCTTACAAGCAGCCTACGACTTTCTCAGTCTTGGGTCTTTTTGTTTTTAGTGAACTTTAGTGGGAACGAGTTCTTTACCAATGTTAGCAATTTAAGTTCTTAAAAGTTCCTAAATATTTTGTGGGAACTTAGAATCCCTCCGAACTCAGGAGAATAAACATTCAAATTGCAAACTCACTTTTATAATTTTTAAATTAGTCTGGTGTTTGGGTTCCTCTTCTTCAAGCATTTTGAATCTATTTTTTTGGTAAACGGTCAACTTTTACAAAAACTTTAAGGAAATAAATTCATACTATTTTGAAAGGAAAGAGTAACTTGACTTTTCGAAGTTCCTACTTTTTGGGAACGAGCCCAAGAGTCTTAAGGACTTTCTTGCTCTTGCTCTGCGTTGCCTAACCATTTTGACAAGTTCTCGCTCGCTGCGTTATACCGCGTTTACCGCGCCTGTCGATCAAAGTAGCGGAGCGATGCTAGTGTTACCTAGCGACAGAACGCTGAACTCCGTAGTGCTGTATTTGAGTATTTTTGAATACAATTTGGAGCGCGTTGATACTCGGGCGTAACAGATTTCCAGTATTTTGGTTACTCCAGAAACATAATATTTTAATATGCTGTAGGAATTAGTAAGAGCTGGTACTGGCTGTCTTGAAATCTTGAAATTCGTGAAACGTATACGTTTTCCCGTAGGAAGTTACCTGCACTATAAATTTTACCAAGTCAATAAACTCTGATTCAAATGTCCTTACGCACTGCCCTAGATACAAATGTCTTCTGTGTACTTGATTTTTTTCAAGAAAATCGTGTTATTACTTTCGCTGTAAAACATTTACAGCTGACTCGCTGTTACCGCGCCTGAAAAAGCTCCATGCATGCGGCTCTTAACAAAACAAAAACTAATTCAGAATGCCAACTGTATGGGTGCATTACGGAATTTAAATGTTAAAATCTAGTGTAGTGGTATTGTGTTTTATGTGTTAACAATGAGCCGGATAGATTTACAACCACAACACAGGTTCGATACAAGGCGTTCTAATAATATAGCACAGTGCACGAGCGGGATTCAACCCACGTCCATCACCGTGTTTGGGAAGCTAATGCCTGTCATCAAGGTAATGACGAAATTAAATTAGCAGTCATACTCGCGGCCAAGTAATTTATACGGCCTACGTCAACAGGTATCTAGCAAATCCGTTGGTCGTTTCCACCCACCATTTACATGGTTTTAACGGATCTAACAGCACGTTTTACACCGTGAATGTTGTCTGTTGGTCGTTTTATTGTGTGTGGCAATGTCAATAATATTATACATTTTTAACGTTCACATCAAAAAGCGTGATATGTAATTGTCTTAAAAATGATTCTACCAGTTCCCAAAACGTGAGCCAACTATAAAAAAACTCAAAATTCAACACAAGAACAAGTAAATACTGGAATTTGTTATTTAATATTGTTACATTTTAGACTATTTCAGGGCACAAAGAAACAAATTAAATTAAAACTTTTTGCAAAAATAATACCTACCTATACGTGGAATATGATTTGATAATTCTTGTCTCTATCTTGCCACGCTTAACACTGATCGATATTCTCTCCATATTTTAACTTCTTATAAAACTCAAAAGTTCACATAATCTCGTTATAGTGTTAAACCACAGATGACTAATTATACTTGATGTGGTTGATCGAATTTGGAAATAGCGAGGGTTCATCCTGTTCAGAAAATGAACGTTGTCGACGTTTTGACAGGCTAAGAGGGTTACTCATAACTAAACTAAGTCCTACCTACATCCATCTCAGAAGAAGTCGTCAAAAATATATACGATTCATCTCAAAAGCTGGGAGTCCTTACAATGCACATGGTGACACTTAAAAAACCAAACGCCGGTGGGTTAAAACTTTTAACTTTAAAAATAGTTTTCAAGGGCTGATACGTCACTTTTCATATACAGATTTTTCTAAATTTAGAAAACACTTTCCAAAATATGTCTAGGCCAACGTCTTACCCGCTACAACGGGATAATCCGCATGCGCATTTTTGAGAGGGCGGGGATATAGAAGCTAGGCTACTTATAAATTGACCTGTCTGGCGAAAAGCGTTGAATCAAACAGCCTTAACACACCGAATAGCGAAGTTGGCGTTTTCATCAGTTTTATACATCCGAACGATGCGATCAGGCGCGCTCCCTTCATATATTATATTTCCAGAAAACAAAACGTTAATAGCCACCTATCAAAACTAGTAACTGTATACACGACATGAGCAAAGCTGGAATACTATGGGTACTGAAAACCCCTGCAATGAGGTAAAGTAGGTATGCACTGCACCTATTAGATCGTGAGCGATCGCGGCAGCCCCTTCATGCAGGCAACTTGCTTTACTCCGCAGAGTGGCGGGCGATATAGACAGTCTAGGCGCTGCCCCTTCATGCAGGCAACTTGCTTTACTCCGCGGAGTGGCGGGCGAGCGGCAGTCTAGCTCCAGGCGCATGAGAACAAGCCGTCTGCAAGTACTGCGGGTTGCAAGATAAACAACGCAGGCGAATACCGTAGCTCGTTATCAGAACAGACTAATTAGCCGATGTTGGAAACTAGCTTGTAAATGCTATAAATAAAGTGAAACGAATCATCGTCATCGCAATTTCTTCGTTTAAAACGTTACCGTCTATTAAAGCTGATTACATTATATCAAATGTTACATTATTTAACTTCATTAAAAAGACTCCACGTTACATTTCTTGATGAATTCGTGAACATCATATGAAAGATCAGTGAACTGAACACGCAAGCAATGATTCACAAAAGAACCAGCCGCGCTATAAATCCTAACTACAATCATTATTTACTTTTTGTATTAGTATTCTATTCTTACTTTTTATTTAAATTTTCCATTCAGTTTGTTTTCATTTTACCTTTGTCCTTTAGGAGATAATTTTGAAATATATATAATTGTAAACCCATACTTAACAACCAGGTGGCTATAAAATATATGCCGCACAATGCTTAAATATTCAAAATTAAAATGCTACTTCACAACTTTACATATCGCTACAACTAACATTATTGGGCACAGATTACAAATTTAAATTGCTGCCACTGTTTTCATAATTGTTTTCTACTAAACGCCCCAAATAGGATCAGAGATACACAATATAGTAAAAAAGTTTACATTGAGGTGCTAAAGAAATAACAACATAAGGAGAAAAAATGTGGTTTGAACATATAACATTCAACAGTCCAGTTTGGCTGTGAAGTGTGAAATTGATACAAAGAGACAACATCAGAACCAACAAACACAGAAACAGAAAAACTGTAAACCAAGCAGTATGACTTGCACTTCGCACACCCTCAAGAGAAGAGAATACTCCCTCCAATCAAAGTAATTTGTACACTCCGAGCGCCAAGCCGAGCTGACTGGAGCAGCCCACAGTAAACCATGATTAGTACATCCGGCAGCCTCATACACACTTGTGTCAGCAGTACCTATATGTTAGTTAGCACCACGCATCTAATGTTTCACACCAAGGTGCTAAGTAGCTATTAACCTGTGGGCATGAAAAACAAGCGAATCTTCAACCTACGATGACGTTGACGTATGATAAGATGGGATGGGCTGGGTCAGCAGTCAACTAGCACCAACACCCAACATCCACTAAATTGTCACAATATAGGGGAGAGGGGGGGGGAGGGGTCATCCCTACCGTATTTCACTCGGCTTTCGTAAATATTTAATGTAACAATTAAATTAATAATTGAAATTACTTAAATTGGAAAAATAGTTTGAGTAGCATTGGATGTTTAAATAGAAATAGTCATCAATTACAGGGAATCGGCTATATACGACAACCAAAAGTGCGTTAAATAAACTTCATGCATATCGGACACCGTGTTCATAGTACGCGGAAGTAGGCCTAGTCGACATTGGAAAAGTAGGCTACTTTGAACGTTCTGGCCAATTAGGCCGCTAAATCTGGCCAATCCTATAACAGGAACACACATGTTTTCATTTTAGTTGGGGCTCCTCACGTCACCATAAAGCCAACTGCTATATTTGAGAATAAATCTTGCACTGCCCCTCTCAGTTATTGCACGCCAAAAGCTAGGGAGTCTCTTACATTTCAAACGAGACAGAGCGCAATAAAGGTATTATATAGCCAGTCAAGACTTGCCAGTGAGTCTTCTGTAAATAATGTAGTGTACTCTACTAATTTATCTTACAGCACGCGAGAGGGCAGTCAGCGAGAAGTATGGCGTTCAAACAACCAAAAGAAACTCAATTGCAGCTAGAACAAGCGGAACTTTAGCAGAATATGGATAACTCAGAGCAGAGAGTTCAATAGGAGCAGAACTTACTGATATGTATCTATATTGTCACCCATTACATGCCAAGTCCAGAGTACTAGAAACATGAGGTATTCGAATTTAGAATCAAATAAGTTGGAGGCCACCCACAACTTTCGATCTGAAAGATTTCCACATTAGGCCCTATGCATTCACAACGCATGATGTAATTGTTATTTTTGTACATTAATTTTAGAGTATCTCTATATTTAAGTTTAATCTGTGTAAAATTTAATGTAGAAAGTTAAGGGGCGTGTTCCCAGGTAATTCTTGTATATAATTTATTTTTGTGTAATACAACTTTAAAATAAAGTATTTGTTTGTTTGTTTGTTTTTTAAACAAAAATTGTAACCGTGTAAATCAATCTGTGTGGTATGAACGTAACACAAACAAAAACGAAAAACTGACAATGGTTTCATTTTGAAGCGAGACGCCTCCATCTTCGGTCAAAACTGATTTTTGTAATATAACGCACCCTTACGTAATCAATGACTCGCATATTTTGAAATGTATAAATTGAAATTGAAAAGTGTATGCCTAACGAGTTTAATTGAAGAATGTGAACGCCAACACGACGACGCACCCAGCCTTCGTGAATACGACGCCCTTACTTCCCCGAGTTTGGAAAGGGAATTTCCGTGCGGGGGTTTAGGAAATGGGATTGCAAACTCGCTCAGGTCCCAAGCATCAATTTCCTGCGGGCCCGGATTTCAACTGGAAGGAGAAGAAAGATCCGATCAATCTTTAAAACATCACGAGATGCTGCTAATGAACAGCTAATATATATCCTCATCAGCGAATAACCCTGCACATCAGAAAGTTTACATACATTCCTAGAATATCATAACTTTCCAAATCCTAACGAGAGAAGAAATAAATACAAATTAAATTGATGTTCTACTGCCCAGCGCACTGTGAATCTGAAGGCAAATGACCAATGTTTTCTTGTCTGTCTTATTCATTATATTTTGTATAATATCAACATTTCAATATTTTAACTTATAACATTTATATAATTAAGCACAATACCAGTACCACACTCAAGTAAGTGATAGCGGCCTAGAAAATTTGAAATAACTATACGTGCCCTCTTGTTAATGGTCTTTGGCTCTTTGCCACCCGTACACCCATACTAACAGCTGTTAGGCCTGTGTAGTTTACTAAGAAACGACATTGTTATGGTGAGAAAATACATCTTATGTAGAAAATCCAACAGCTTTAGGCCTAAAGACCTACTCAAAATCTCCCAATCAGAATTTGTCACCACCGCCAAAGGTTCTATATAATGGTTTTATATGACTATAATGTCAACATATATCAGGAACAGGATTACAATACGAGATAATTCTGACGTTTAAATTGACGTAGGTATAAAATATTACGTCTGGCTGCAAGATATCAATGCGTTTTTAAGTCCGCCCAACAAATCGTTAGCCCGCTCCATAAAACAACTAACAGAAATACCTACCAGCCCACCATACGCGCTAGAAACAGCGAAAGGTATCGCCGCTCAGCTCAGACTTCATGTTATTCTAGACGTGGTAACTACAGTCGGCTCATAAGAATATGAAGGGTATCGACCTCTCATAGATATTAGCAATTGATCAACCAAATAGGGTTACGTGTAATCAGCAGCATAAAGAAAATCTTTGGGGTTGAAGAGACAGCAGACGGAAATACCTAACCGGCGTACGAGTCACCCTCCACTTCAAAGAGTGTGTTTGCTTTAGAGCAAAGACTAATGAACGTGCCTAATGAGGACCGATGTGAAGTGGGATGAAACCATGGGATGAAACCATTCTAAAAACCTATGCAGGCTAGACGCAGCCACAGGCGACTAGCAAGCACTGCCACCCACTCTGCGTGCTGCTGAAGGAGATGATGGAGTGCGGGGTGGGTAAAAAAAGATGGGGGTCCCTCATCGTGTGGAGTCAACTGTCACGAGAAGATGATAAATGTGAAAGTAATTAAAAAGATGAAAAGAGAGAAAATATGATGGGAAACTGTGTCCATTGTAATCTTCCGTGCACGGGTTGTCGCGTAGGGTACGCGTACATAGACCGAACAGGCAACCACTTCAAACAGGAAGCAACTCCAGATTTCAAAGGGTGTGTTTTTTTAGGACGTAAATAATAGAAGGCGTAACTGATGTAAAATTTATGGGTGTATCTGCATGTTTGCAGTGAAAATTGACTACGACGAAAAAGAAGAAGAGACAATGAAGACGTGATAACAGGCATACAAATAAGAAGAACGTGGAGTTCTAAAAGGGCGCCAGCCTCTCACTGTTCACTCTTATCCATGCGGATAACAACCGCTCTCTTCGTCAGCTTGGATGACACTTGATGTTTGGTTTGACGTACACACAGATCGATGGCAAGGTGAAGAAAGGGCTCACAGCATGAACGAGCTGCGCCGATGAAGCAGAGAGCGTGGCACCGGCAGTGACATAGGACGTGACTTGGCCGTAGGTGTAGAACACCTCTCGAGCAAACGTGAGACATAACATTGTCAAGAACACTTCTCTCTGTCAACTATTTATAGTCGTCGTGAACAACGTAGAGCAAGAGACCATAATCATAAACCCACGGCGGGACGGATGGGGCGATGAGGGGGAGGGATTTCCCTCGGTCGCACATCGACTATTGACCCGATAAGGCCTACATGCATGTAACAACTGTGACCCGAAGAGAGGGATAAGACATTCTATAATGTTATTTTGTATTGCATGTCGATTGACGCTATTCGGGTTGGGGGGGGAGATGAGAGGAGAGGTAACAGTTACCAGAACGACATGGTACAACTAATCAAAACAAAACTTACATTACTAATTTGTCGTGTTAAAATTAGAAGATGGCAAAGTACTAGAACGCAAAATATAATGTATTGCCTGTCATGACAAAAATTAGAATTATACTATGCCATATAGTAACACAAAATGTAGAGTAAAAGTACCGCAATGCAAATTACAAAAATAATATCATGTTGAGCCGTTGGACTGTGTTGGGTAGGCCTATCCAAAATCTGTTAAATTACTTCTAACTATTACTATTACGGATGAGAGTTTTTAATGCAAGTGTGGTGGTATACAGACAGACAAACAAATCTGATATAAAATAAAAAGGAAGTCCTAATGGCAGATGTCTCGCCTCGCCCGTCGTCACGCCATGACGCATGTGTTGGAAAATAATAAATTTTAGTGCAGACACTGGTGTACAGGTGCGTCGTGGTGGGAGCTTGTCAGGGCATGCTCTTACCTGGTGTCCAGCAGTCGGTTATCCGACGCCTGTAGCTGACGGACAAGCTCCTCCCTCTCTTTCTCCTTGAGCTGCAACGTCTCCTGCAGTCGCTGCTTCTGCTTCTGGTACTCCCGCATGAGATCACCGCTGAACGCCGCCGCGTCGGCCGGGACGTCGCCCGTGAGCACAACCGTCGTCCCGCTCAGCGTGGGCTTGTCGGTGAGGGAGTCCCGCCGAGAGGACCGCGCGGTCGACGCCGGAGACTCGCGGCCGCGGTGTTCGGGCGTCGAGGCGGACGACGACGCCGCCGTCTTCTTCTCGGGACTCTTTGAGCGTCCCCGTGGGGGCTTGGACGTCGTCGTCGTCGTGGTGGTGGAGGTGGAGGTCGTCGTGGCGGGGGTGGGCGTCGGCGTCGCCGCCTTGAGGGGCGTGCTCGTGTTCCCGGTCTCCAGGATTGCCGGTAGTTGCTGGAAGTCTGAGTAGGTACTACTGAGGAAGACGTCTCCCTCGTGGTCGAACAGTCTGTCTACTGACGTGTTCATGAGTTTGTTGTTCTTGTATCCGGTGAGGTGGAAACTCGCAAAGGAGGACCGCGACATCGCGTTGTTCGTGTTGATGTCACCCGTGGACACGGTCATGTTCATGGGGCTCTGGTTGCGTGCGGTACCGTTGAGGGGCGTCTGCTGACCGGCCAGGCCGAACGGGAGACCGTCGAGCGCCGGCAGTAGAGAGCGGGACATCACGTCGGCCGCCGACCGGGGTCGCGTGAACGGCATCGCCGAGTGGGGAAACAGCTTGGGTTTGATGGGCGTCACTAACATGTGTTCAGTCCACGACGTCTCGAGCGAGGGACGTTCCAGTCTTTCGATATCAACATTCAGAGTTCTTTGCTCGAAGGGCACGGAGAATGTGTCGGGGGGAATACTTTGAAGCCACGATAATAAACTCAGATCGGAATCACTATAACCCACGGTACCGTCCAACAGCCTAGAGAAGGTCATTTCTTGTGCTTGCGATTCTTTGGTACTAGAAGCTTTGACTTGACAATAATTTACACACGATTCGTACAAAATCCCTTTTATGAGTAAATGCACTAAGCGATCGTTCATGGCAGTCTGCGAGGGCGGAACGGCCGACGGATCCGAAGAAAGTTTTCTGTCTCCCGGTAAAAACTTTTCGACTAGGGGATACACTTCACGAAAACACTGCACGCGCGCGTTGCTGGGGTTCCAGTCCTTGTACTGGAGGTGGTCGGCGAGACGCGGCAGAGTCAACAACAAACACAGATTGGAATAGTCCTCCTTGGAGGGCGCGACCCTCTCCAGCTCGTTCAGCACTTTGACTACGTCCTCGACGGCGCTGTCCACGTTGTTGGTGCTCGGGCCCGTGTTCATGAGCGCCTCGGACTTGATGCAGAGCAGCTCGACGTAGCGGTGCCGGAGGATGATGTACTGGAAGCGCCGCGCGTCGAACTCCTGCAGCGCCTCCAGGGGTTGGATGAACTCCGTGACGTCATCCCACTGGCCGTCGAGGATGAGCTGCCGCAGGAAGAGGACGTCGCCCGAGTAGTCGCCGTTGATGACGCCCGTCTCCCGTTCCAGACTCAGCTGGGATATGTGCAGCTCCCGCGTGTGAAGGAATTCCAGGGCCAGGCGCACCACGTCCTCCTCCCGTAGGACGAGGTGGGCCGCGGGCATCATGTACCGGATCAGCAGCCTGCAACACAACACATTCGAGTTGCAGACACACGTTCACATCCGCCTCCTCAAAGGCATATTAAAAAACCAACACACGAGGAAGAAATGCAGAGGAATCAACAAAACCACTTCTGTAACCAGAGTTCACCATTATGGACATTTGCGGTTACCTCATTATCTATAAGGAAATGGAACTCACGAGACTAAATTAAACGAGGTTCCGCATCATACAGAAGTTTTGCGAACCAATTGCACATGTGCAAACAGTGTGGATATTCTGCATAGCATATAACCCGCCCCCTCACATCGTACGCTAATAGGGAAAAGAGGGACAACCATAACTGTGACTGGCTGTTATGTAGTTCAATGGTTCATACGACGTTGTGTCGTTAATTTTCCGACCATGTCAATAACCTTAACATGCTATCATCATGAAAATAACCGTCTTGTAAAGACATGCTCGAAAAGCTCGAAAATTGCTAAAAATGTGAATCAAAGCAAATGCGCCCTGAGATTCGAACACGACGCTCCACATAAGCGAACATCAAATGGAAGCTTCTTTAGAAATTGTTACATCCGTTAACGAGCATAGGTTTTAAATAAATATGTAAATCAAAATAATGGGCTGACCGTGAACAGACATTAAAACAAAGATAATAAAGCTGTTGTCTAGAACTGCTGCCATTGTAGACGAGACGAAAAAAACCAACACCCATGACCAGTGTATACAAAAGCACTATTTCCAGCTTCGTCCACACCTGGGCCCTTATTATTAGTAATGACAGTGTACAGGTACACGTGAACTAAAACAATAGCGATGTTTTGCCATTATTAGAATGGTTGAATAAGTGACTAATACTAAGTATGTGCACAGACGCGGTTGTTAGATGACTTCGTATATAAAACGGAAACATTCTGTCTCTAACACAAACAAATTCAAATCAGTTATCTTGAAACTAAATAATTGAAGTAATGATCGAAGTAATGATATACGTCTTCAAATCAACACATGAAAAATAGGCCTCAGTTTATGATCTTGAGTTTTTCATGTGTTTCGTCATAAAATGTTTTGATGCACAAAATAAATGTATAAAATAAATAAATAACTTTAATTTAAGAATTTGAGATAACCCGATCTGAGCAACCAGCAACCATACAATAAGTTTCCATAGAGGACCCACGCATTGAGACTAGAATAACATCCGTTTGCTCCTTTACCAGATCAACTGACACAACTATCAAATGGAGGCTTTGTGTGTAGGTTGATAAGAAAGGCAATGAAAGGATGGGCTTTAAACCAACATTACCTAACAACCACCAACATAAAACTGAGATGATTTACTTTATAATTTCAAGCCGTGGATTAAATTTATCGTTGCAAAGAAAAACTTGATGAAATAAATTCCACACCTTGAATGTTTTTGACTACAAAATCCATGGCAACGTTTAGAAGTAATAAAAGTGATGAATGAGCCCGAAGAAAGCTGCGAGGTGAAAATCGATTATTTGCTCGAGCCAAAAGGAAGAGTTCTTTGAATATAAGTTACAAACTTGCTAGAATAAATACATCATAAAACTGACTGACAGCACCGAGTCTACACTATTCTTGTTTGCTTTCTCGCGTCCTCTGTTGTCTCATACATCAACGTGGCGTTGCTATTTCGGACAGGCTTTTTATAAGCGAACGTTTAAACTCATATCAGCTAGAAAAAAGAATAAAAACACATGTAAGAGAATTCACTAGAAAATGACTTTCATTCAGTAGTTGTTTCAGAAAAAGTATGAAACGATTTTTTGCTACTAAAACTTTTAGAGTAGGGGGACAGAAAACATAATTCACGCTTGGATTGAAGCATCATTCTAGCGATGTGGAACGCTTTAGTAATTATTTAGTGGCGTCATTAGAGAGCAGACAGAAGACTTCGTTTTCTTTGCCACCATCATTAAACTTCAGAGTAGACGAGGAACGCGAACCTCGTCGTGTTTGCAAGCCATTCAGCACAACACAATACACAGATTGTGAGTGCGCTAACATTTCATTTCGCTCATCCCAGTATGAAAGATAGGAAGGTGGAACTTTTTAATAACGGAAAACATTTTTTTGTGAATCGTTTTCTTGTTCAATGCCACTAGTTTAATGGGAATTTTTCAAAGACGCAGATCGATAACGAAAATGTAGTTTTGTTTTTAGATAATTATCTTACGAGTGTAGTGAGTTTTGACACAAAATTTAGTTTTAAAGAATGACAAATCTAAAAAATTACATTGGGTATAACTTTAAAGTGTATTTTAAGGACTAAATTACTCAGGCAATACTAAGGAAATGTCTGCAATGCGCAAGTAACATCAGGCAATTGTCCCAGCGACCTGGCTCGAACTAAGTCTAAATATAGTTCGAACCTCATATCTGTTTCAGCCATTCAAAACTCTTTACAAAGCTAATAAATAGGTGATGTACAAGGTGAATTTCTTAATGACAGCATGTTTTGAAGGTAGGTGATACTATCAAGAATGATCGCCGTTACGCACAAAACGTGTTAGCGGTTTGTATAATGTTTGGGAGCCAGAAGATGATGAAACAAAAAGTGTAACAAGAAGCTATGTTGTAGCTTAGCCCGAGCTTCACAGTCGCATGTTTCAGGGAACAAAGAATTAATTGTCTAAAGTAACTAATGGCACATGTTTCGGACTGGAGGTGGACGGTATAAAGCGTTCTTGCAAACTTGTTGGCCATCTGGTCCAGAGCTAACATTGCTGCATGCGACAAGTACCACACTTTTTGTAGCTACACTCTGATTGCTGCTAAAGGTCTTGCCGAAATCCGCGCACGCTCATCTCCATTGCGGCTGGTATCATGTGGCGGCTGTTTACAATAGAGTAAACGTCTAAAAAAATATGTGCCTATATACAAGGAACATGGACTGGTTTCAAATTAACGTTTTGAAGCATACGATTGCGTATACAGAACATATATTTTTAATATTGGTTCACATTTTAAAATGCACTCATTTGTATCAGACTGTCTACAATATGAATGAAATATTGTCGAGATGGCGTAACGTTTAAGGATATAGACACGAGTGACTGGCCTAAAAAAAGGTGTGAGGCCTACACTTTTAAGTTTGCATATCCCTGTCTGTATAGATACGCTTGTGTCAGTGAGTGTATGGATATCGCGCATGGAAGAATACAACATATCATTGAAGTAAATAGGCCCTACCTATACGGGCAAATTTGTGTGTGAATGTTTCATTATGATGCAACACGAGGAACCCGGAACAACGTCAGTTGTAAGTTATTCACCTATAGGCCTACCAGACGAAGTGTCATTAATGTAACGATATGTTTTGTTGATCGTTTAATTAAGTATTTGTCACCAAACAGAGCTACAACGTCTAACGACCAGCGACAAATAATTCAAGTTTGGCAACTCTTGATTTCATGTACACGGACACCTATAAAACGATCTTGAACAATAAACAAACATGTCGAATGTAGATTTAGAACCACGATATGAAATCGGTTTTAAATTAAATCTAGTTTCGAGCGTTTGGCAAGTTCAGTGCCCGGTTAACATGTAGGCCTAGGTTCTGAGGAGTGGCGTCCACGAGGATGTCATTGTTGACATCGGGCATCGAGAGTATACGACGTCGTTGAGTGAACACTTAACAGTTCGACATTCCTTGCAGGTTGTCCAGCACAACAGCGTTAGAACGACTTTCCGGTCGAACAAACAAGGGACTGTATTTATGATCATTATTCCCCATTTGCCCCCCAAAAAATGAATATTCAAGTTGAGTTGAGGGCAGCATTATCAGGTACTTGAGCTATAGTAGACCTGATGCAACGTTTTCAGACTCCTCTTCAATACTCCGCTGCTTGTTTATCAAGCTCCTTAATTTCTCCTCTCTCCCCAATTCAACTCCCCCTAAATTTATTAATTGACACCAATGTGAATATAGTGGTGAGCCATCTCTGGTTATCAACTTGAAGTGACGTAGTAGTGAAATACTTTTTCTTTTCTTTGGAAGGGGGTTGTGTGCTACGTGTGTGTATTTTATCGACCACGCAATATTTCCTAGAAAACGCAGAAATAAAATTAAAGTGAAAGGGGTCCACACATCTGTCTTTGCCATGAACGACTTAGTCTGGCTCTGTCACATCATATAACCCACAATTGAACCTATACGCAGAAGTGAGTTCTTCCCCATGCACGTATAACGGCTAAGTAGCCAAGACATTGCCTGATGGACCTGCGCTACGTCACGTCACATCCCCTGGACCAGGGAGGCAGGAGTTGCGAGGGTGTCGCACTCTGCTTGATTAGGTCTCGGAAGATCCGAACCTCGCCACTAGTTGCGCTGTAATCAATCCGCGCAAGTGCCCCTCTCACTCATCTGACAGACCGACTACCAGGCAATCAGGAAGGAGCCGATCCTTCAAGTTTATCCCGTAATAATTTCACGCGCGAACAAGTGTAATCAATTCTGGGCTACAAATTGGCAAAATTATTGCCCTCATTTATCTTAAAAACATGATTTACGCTATGCCATAAAACAAGTGATAACATTGTAATGGTATGTTTATAGGTATATGCCAAAGTGATGAACTATACGAAGAATGAGTTAGAACTATGCTTACGAGTTACGACCATAAAACTGCCTAAGCTGAACCATGAATAATGTACGAGTTAAACGACAAATGATTCATTTTCACATAGAATACTAAAAAAAAAAAAGCTCCAGTGATGGGATTGTTCGCGTTGTCAACGTAAAGCAGTAAGCTTGTAACTAAAGCTATATGCCCAAGACCACTCATGTGCTGAAGTAAATAAATACGCAAGTCGGCAAGTGGAATGTTCTCGATCACAACAAAAAACATGTTAAAACACTATATGGAATGTTGCATCCTATTGATTCTAGTATCTCGATAACCAAGACCAGGGATCCCTGATTTGGTGGAGGTGCCGGGTAAGTCCTCAAAGAGGGTGTCATATCCAAGGCTATATTAAAAAACAAAACCGTAATAATTAAGGTGACCAGACGTATTGGTTTCAGAACACTTGTACCGGTGTCCCGAGAGACTCATTAAAATGACGTATTTGTACCGGTTTGCAAGTTTGGGGAGAACGAGTCCTGTTATTTTCTTAACTATATACCGTGCATGGAAGGATAATGTTTTACTTTAAATAATACACTCATCTGATAAATACTAATAGTAAAAACAATGAAATAGTTATTCCACTTCCAAGAAGATAATTCATTTTCTCTAGGGGTGTGCGAGTATTATTAATGATTTTGGTGGAGGTGCCGGGTCGCGCACGTGTGTGAAAACGTAAAAATCGTTAGGCCTATATATTTCTTGCGCTACTTTACCACGGCTGATTACTTAGCCATAATAGTAACCTGAGTCTTTTGATAGAAATTTATATTCATTTTGGAAGTTTTGAACTTTTTTGGGGCACATATAATAAAAATATGTCACTACAATGTATAATGTGTTCATGTAGGCGGCAGGCCTAATATACTTACTGAACGTCATAGCCTAGCCCTAATAACATTTGTGCTTGATTATTAAAATGATCTAGAGAGAGGTTACATTTTAAAAATCAATTATATGTTACTCTGTCTTCACGTTTGTAGCCTATTTAGACATCAATCAATCAATTTACCTGTTCTCATATTTTAATGTCAGAAAGCTATATTTTCTGGTCATTTGACGCAAATATATTTTAAAAAATCGCTTCTGGCGTCTGGGGGCTCTGCCCCAGATCCTGAAATGGTCCGTGGGGGTACATATGCTTACAGTACACTTAAGTAAGTGTCCCGGTTTGTAACTTTCAAAATATGGTCACCTTAATAATAATATGAAACGACTTTCTTGTCGTGTGAATTTCACACTCAGCTTTTCCTTTTGTGAGCGGTATCCCGGATTGGTGGTAGGAAAGTGCTAGCACGGACATAAATTGTAAGGTGATACGTCACACAATAGATGCCATCCTTCTAAAAGAAAAGTCTGGAGCTTTTACCGTCATGCGGGATTAAATTTACTCTGTCACGTGATATTCTCTTGAAGCATGATATACGCCGCATGCGGGATGCGACGTGCGGACCGGCCTTCTCGAAACACTCCTGCATGATCATCATTACTTTCATGAGGTTGGATTGCACCTATGAATAACGTCTTCACAAAATAAGATCACGAGCAGAACAGGACTTCCTCAACCACGAGAGAAGTTTCCACACGAGGATGTGGTGGTGGTGGGAGGAAGGCTATACCACGCCACGCATGTGTTGAGTGATGTGCGACAAGCTAAGATCGAAAGGCTGTACTATAGCACAAACTAAGATAATAATTAGATAAGTTTTTAGATTTTTCTCAAGAATTATGCAGCCGTAACAATTGGAACACACTGCATAGAAAAGTATTTAGTTCATTTGGTGAGCGCGTCAACCGTTGGGCCAGCCATATAATGCGTCACGTCTAGGAAATGTGGGAAGGACAGAGTCGCGTGCTGGACAGATCCGCCACGGGCATAAGGGGAGATTGGATTGGATTGGATATTGCTTAACGTCTCATATTTATGCAACTTGGCTAATCGAGACGAAGGGAGGGACGTAAGGGATGACGCGGGGGGACAAGGGGCGGACAGGCCTGTGCTGGTCAGAACCAGCCACAAGCGTATGGGGAGGGCAGGGGTTCCCCCACGTCGTGGTCGTCTCCGTCTGTCATCATCCGTCTGTGCTGTCATTGTCGTCGCCGTCGGGGAGGTAGTCGAAGGGAAGGGAAAAGTTGAGAAGGGAGCTTGCGTCGTCGTTATGGAAGGTCGGTGAGGGGGGGGGGTCTCCGACGGCGACGGGGAATACCAGAGTTCGCCTCTAGTTTCCGAAAGTAAGAAACTGTGATGTTTGCGAGATGGTCTTTGCCTCTGTTCTCGACAAACGATCAGCAGATGAATATTATGGGACATTCCACAACCGAATAAAATTGATAAAATTTGTTTCTAACAAGCTACGCCTCCTTATGTATTTAACTAATTATGTTCATCGTTTGGACGCGAAACCGAAACGCCACCCGGAGGAGGCGATGCAAGACAACGTCGTTCTTATTGATAGCGCAATTAATTAGATAATTCGTGACAGTTGGTACATGGAGCTGATCAGTATAATGTATAACACGCCGTAATGCAGGTGCCTTCCAACAACCTTGCAGAGACTCGAGTTCGATGAACTCGTCCCTCGCCGAGCGACCTTAGATGCAGTTTGACAACGATCACAAGGACATAACACTTCCTGTATCGTGGGAATAACCGCTATACGTTTACCAAGCGTCCATCTCTTCAGAGGGAATGGGACACATTTGGCAGTTAGCAAATAGCTATTCGCTCGGCCAAGATGCATCCCACGTATACGAAACATTGCAAAGTTGTCAATAAAGAATACATGGACGGCCCTGCGGTCATAGATTTAATCATAGATCATGTCAATTTTGGAGTTTTTAACAAAAGCAAAATTCGTGAAAACTAATTTATTTTTTATAAATTATTTTAAAACAAAATTTGGAAATGTGTTACTGCAGAGCCCTATATTTCCACATTCGTGACTTGTGTTCAAAATGTCAGACACCTGTGATGTCAGTCGGCGGAGCGAACAGCAATTTGCCTAAAACGCATGTCCTATACTCGCTTCAGATCACTAACTCGTTACACAATACAGGCTTGAACACGTGACTCTAATTCGAGGCATCGTTGGTTCAATCCCAGTCACCGGCAATCCTCACTCACTCAGGTAAGCTGAAGTTTTTTCCCCGCGGTTTTCCTCATGCATTTGCGAATTAGATGGAGTCCTATACTAACAGCTTTTGGACATACCTTCCCAACTAATCGAATGTCCAATAAACTAGTTGCCTAAGACACCATTCAGGGGACAGTAGGATTACAGAGGACGAAATCGAATACGATTGCAAGGACGTGTAACAAATACTTTCGGAGCCATGCCATGGCAGAGTCTAACACCAACAAATAGAAAATACCAGATAATGTAGCTTTGGTATAATACGAACGTAAATCTTCGACCGAGGGGCCGATATGAACGATTGGATGGGCGCGTTCGGCAAGTCTGTCGCACGGTTCTTGCGCATTGCCTCTCGGGCAAGACGCTCTTCCTTGAAAAAACAAAATCGAAATGCGAGTCAACAGAAGAACAAGGAGACTCGTGCCAAGTAAAACTAGGCGTGAAGAATAAACTAGAGCTAATGAGCCGCTTCCAGTCTTTGAGACTGACACGAGTGAACTTTGGAGCCCGAACACATTTCGTGACCAGAAATAAAACAGCTGTAAATGTGTACACCATTGTTGCACTCCGACGAAAACCAACGCTTCGTGACACTCGCAGATTGTGTCGGCGAGTGACGATTAAATAATTTGACAAATTTGTGATTATGCATCTTCGAAATTTTATTCATGGCATTATTGATAAAGGACGCATTGAACGTTTACACGAAAACAAAAAAAGTATTATAATATTATAATTAAGTGCAATGCTTGTCACTGAAACCAAGCATGCCAAAAAGTTACTTCTAAAGATTTAACAATGAAACTTTGCATAGTTGTCAAGTAAAGATATAGTTCAGCCCAATCGTGCATTATCAATATTTAAAGTAGCCTCAATCACAATCAGTCAGAAGCAATTCACGAAAATGCTCATCTTTGGAGTTTTTAAGAAAGTCTAGAATAGCAAAAAAAAATGCCGTACGCAAAGTCATTTTTAGAAAATAGCTACCATAGAACCCATTATGTCCGCTGACCGCTTCCCTGACATTTGTGCAAAGATTCGAGCAACTGTGATGTCAGGCAGCCGAGCGAACAGAAATTTGCCTAAAACGCATGTCCTGTATCTTCATAAAGCAGGCTCCCATCCCATAATGGATTGCTTTTTTGCAGAGATAAGAGATCAAAACTCGAAAACTTGTTGGCGTCAAACCAAACTGTCTAGTCATACTACATAGTGTTTCCCTCAATTACAATGTAAACTACATTAATGCATGAAGAAGGAACTTTGGTCCACCAACTTCTTGCAATGAGAAACATTGGTTTCGCCGAGTCCTCGAGTGCAAATCTCAAGTAGCAATGCCACATTTAATAAAAGAAAGAAAATGCATTATATTACTACAACTGATAGAATATAAAGAACAGAACAAAAAGTGATGAAAGGCAAAAACCTGTCAAACTCCGCGAAGCGCAACTAGTGTAACGCCATTTCCAGTAATAATTTTGGGCTAAAAGTGGTATAAAAAATCGTTTTAGAAACTCACCGAGCCTGCAACCTCACCTTACACTAGCTGCTTTGTGTTTTACACGGCTCTTAGAGGCGTCGCGGACTGGTGAGCGATTTAAAATTGCAATCCACCGTTCAGAGGATCTGCGGTCAATAAGCATAGGCTCCAAGTTTGCACCATTGTAAATTATGTAAAACACCGTGCGCGCCCTGTAATAGCATTTAGTGATGGAAGAAGAAGATAATGCGGTGTAGATGAGTGGACGGTTTTCTCGGATAAACGCCATCAGCCTATATTCTACATCGCAGGTGAGATCAGCAAGATGATAACAATGACGATTACAAAGTATCGTATTCCTAAATAATTATAGTAATTTATCCGACACGTGACACCCACTGTGTTTCTATTCTCTGCCGAAGAGATAACAACTTTAGAACACTTGTTATGTTGAAAACTGAGCAGATAAACTAGCCTAAGGATACGGTGTGACAAGGAATTGATAGGGAAGTCCGCATATTATACTAAATAGTAATGTTTCATTTACAGTTTATTTATTTTTAACTTATATTGATTAAATCTTCACTACAATGCCATATTCTTAGAATAACCCTTATTTCATATTTATGATAATATGGAGATTCGCACAAAAAAGCGGCGAAAGAAAAGGAAAACAAATTACTTGTTAGTTGTTACGTGAAATCCAATTTTTACTTTAAAAGTTTATATCCTCACAAAATAACTTTGAAATAAGTTTTTGTAAAATAAAAACGTGAAACGGGCTTTAGATAAATACACATTACAAATACTGACAAATGAGAAACATGAGCGAGGACTCAGTCCGACACAATATATCTCATGTGTCTCCTCGTATAGGTATAATCAATCATGGAGTTCTAGACGTAGGAACGGTAAGATACTGGAAGTGTATGTGGTTCATGGGTCCTGTGGGACTGGGAGATACCTGCTTCGCAAGCAGAAACTCCAGGATTCACTTCTCAGTTTTCAAAAGTTTAAAATTGGTTTAATTCTACTGATACGGCAAAAAAATTATATTATATAAACAGAGACTATGGTGTGCTTCGTGCGCATATATATGCAACTGTGAGTTTCCCACCGACAATCTTGTTTTCGAAGGGTCAATAATAAATACACTTATTTATGTATAAAATTGTTCAATGATAACACGACGAAGTAAAATGCAACCGAGCATAACATATAATGTCAATTCAAAGAATAGCAATCCGATTAGTTGTGAAACTAACAACCAAGTTACCTTTTAATTCACTTGAGTTGCCATTTGGCCCAGCGTCTGATTTTTTATTATTTAATAAGATTTTCAGTTTAATTTTTTATGAAAATCGAAAATATCAGTGCCGTAAAATTGACAAGTTAGTAGCGAGAGATTCAAAAGTTTCACATGCATTCAAGAAAATCGTGTATTTAGCATAAGATACTTCACAGGTGTGTTTGTAGCTCCAAATCAAGTAAAGGTGCACTTGATCTAAAGCAATTATTTTTATTGAAAACATAATTTAATTTGAATAAGAAACACCCTCAGTTTTTTGTTGTCACGTACTTTTTGTATTTTTTGAGTGCAAGCAGGAAGACTGGGGGAAAACGCGATAGATCCCCTCTTACCACTGAACACGTACACCCGCGTTCATAATTAAATCAAGGAGTCTGGAAGATATCTTCCGCTATCGAGTTCCCTCGTGAATATTCGGTTCGTTGTGGCGTCGTTATATTCACAGAGCTATCACTCGCTGACGTCATCTAACAGGCCACGGGAAAACATGGCGGCCTTATTGTATTTAACCTATTTTTCTATTGGGACTTTTTAACACAGGGCGTAGTTAATTTGAGAACAATGTTTGTATATACTAATTAATGGATTCACCAAACACTGCATAACCTTAGCGTAGGCTTATTTCTAGTGTAGAAATCAATTAGGACCAGTTTTTCAAGTGACATAAATAAGGCAAGGCAACGTCTAGCTTTATGTATTTAGTGCTAACTTGATGTGACTTTTAAAGGTGCTTTTTAGAACAACTCCGAGATTTGCCGAATGCCGAGTGACGCAGTGAGTGTCGGTGGTGTCGGTAAAAGATTGCCCTTGATTTCCTTCTGAACGATGTTGTACACGCAGCAATGTCGATTCCAAGACCTTGTCCTGCCTCGGACATGGCAGCACACTCACGGTCGACACCTAGCAGAGCAACTCGAGCACAACTAATCGAGGAATATAAACGAGGTGAATCCTCAGCACAAGTCGAGTGCATCCACCGGCACGACGTGATCTCCAATCGCAAGTGCACCGCATGAGATGTTGTGACCAGTCACTTTCATTAGTGATTACATGACGATGTCCGTTTGATTGTTTCGGGTAGCTATTAGAAAACAACAATGATATTCGTGAATCGTGACTATTAAAGGGTGATACTTGGTGGATTCTATTGAACCGAATGCTAAGACTATCGCGGATGTACTTGTTCAGAAAACATGTTAGGCTTATAGAGTAGCGGATATATCTACGACAATACATATGAAAATACGTATATACATATCAAAATACGTTTCGACGTCAATCATTGTAAATGGTACCCATCATCCTTATTTGTTTCTACTTTAATAATATTATAGAGTAATAATTTGGTGTGAGCACTTTTGCAAATATACTAATATTCGTCTTCGATGGATAATCTTTTCAGCCATACAAGTTTTGCAGTATATTTCAGTCAGAAATGGAGTATATTGCGACATCGTAGTTGGATGAGCGTAGCGAGCGTAGCGAGCGAAGCGAAGATTCCATTTCACTACACTGGAGAAAAAAAATCCGGAATGTTTTTTTTTTTTTTTTTTTTTTTTTTTTTCTGTATTTTTGTGTGTTTGTTAACACGATTCCGGCTAAACCGATACTCCGATTGCGATGAAATTTTATGGAGGCCTTCGAAATCTCTGAACTTAGAACTGCCACGTTTTTGAGCGCAATCGGGAAAATTTTTCTTATAAAAAACGCAATTTTACGATTTTTTTTCGATTTAAAAAAAAATTCTTCGACTTATAACACTTACATGCTATATCCGATTGTAATGATTTTTTAACAGAACCTTAATTTTATGAATTAAGATATTCGTGTGAAATTTGAGCGTAATCGAAAAATTATTTCTCATGAAAATCGAAATTTTACGGGTTTTTTCTTTTTTAAAAACAATTCTTTGACATATAACACCTACATGTTTATCCATTGTAATGATTTTTTTACAGAACCTTAATTTCATGAATTAATATATTCGGGGTTAATTTTGAGCGCAATCGAATAATTATTTCTTATGCAAATTGCAATTTACGAATTTTTTTCTTTTTTTAAAGTTACGTAAAAATTACGATTTATTAAAAAAATTAAGTTGATTTTTAATTTAATTTAATTAATTTAAAAAAAATCTTCGACTAAGTAATGATTTTTTCACAGAACAACAGAAAATCCGCGTAACACAATGCGGGCTAAATGCACCAATTCGCTCATCCAACAACGCGGCGGGACTTAAGCGTTTTCCTAGTCGTAAACGAAATTTGATATAAAAACTTGTATACGTCGGTGCTTTCATACTGTGACGGTTGTCAGCCATGGCCCACCAAGTGTGGTCCGCAGTAAAGTCAGGAATACTCCAGAACACCATTCTTCTTACTGATGTGTAACAAATATGAGAAATTCTAATTTCTGTTAATTTCTCATTAAGGGACGCATCATTATTGCATGAGCAATTTAAATTTAAGTAAGTATAATTAGTAAAAAGGTGTTTTTTATGGATAGTATTGAGATAATTTTTCTTAATTCACCTAAAAACGCACCCTTGCATGATCGTTGTGATGATAATAGACCGTTATGGTATATGGGTCCACGTCCACGTCACGTGTATATCGCGGGTGCAAACATTGAGAAACATTATCTGTTCCGCATGGTATCCGAGATGCAACATGGCGTCAGTCATAAGGAACGTTAATGAGATCATAAGCCTAATATTTTAAATATCCTACGATAATATCTGACTGCTATTGACTTAGTCACGAACCAAAACTGTAGAAAAACGAAACGTAAAACTAAAAGGAATAGGTGAGTCATTCTTTCTCCCCATTACGTGCAACGGACCGAAACATGGCCGCCCCCATAGGGCAGCCCAGAGTTTAATGTAGTCTTATAAGGGAATTCCTTCCAGACTATTGAAATGCCAACCAAACTATAATCTCAAGTGTGCATGCCACTCACTCGCTCACTCCATGCGTACACCCCCACTAGATCAATAACGCAGGGCGCTGTCAGTTCTTATTGTTTTCAACTCCTTGAGGTGCCCTATCACACGTGGGAGACAATAAAACCACAATCATACTCTCAGTACTTCTGACAAAGAAGAAGAAGAAGAAGTGTCTTAGACGTATGCGCATGGCGGAGCGGAGTGGTGTCAAGCCTACGATAGAACTAGTGGACGTGAGTTCGAATAACGCGTATAAGAGAACGAATCTTTATTCTCAAGGCACAATACGTAGTCAACAAAACAAATCCTCTCGCAATGGAGCAAACATTCAAACATTGTTAGATAACACGATAAATTTGAGCCATATGCTACTATTGAGAATTGAGAATTTATTCGCGATATACTATTGATACTGTTGGTACATGTAAATACAATGGTCCATGTTGGTCAACTGATGTATATATTCAATAAAGGATCGTCCAAACACCCTTAGGTCAGGTTCTACTAAATTATATAACCTCCAGTTGTATTTAGTTATCTGTCAGATAGGTAGATCCAGTTATCTGTGAAATAATACGGGATTTTAAATTAATTTAAAAAAACAACCTGGAAGTTCGTTAATCTTAAGATCGTTTGGTAACCCGTCCTACACCTAATATTTGATAGAATCTGGACTAATTATATGATTTGCAACTTTTGGCGCGCTCACTTTTCTCATATGAAAACAAGTGTAGTTATTACCGTCTGCGCCTAATTCAAATCACCCCCTCGGGCCCACTCAGCAGCACACAACAAACCAAGACAGATGTTAAACAAACACACCTTGATTTATACGTATCTTCCTTTCTATAAAACTGTCATCCAAACAGAGCGACATAATTTTATTCGCGATGCGTTCTAGTTAATTCCAGTGTGGAGCTGTTTAGTGGGTTTTCAAACTAGCGCATCAAGAAAAATAAATCTAGGATTATAGGTTGAAACTTAAATGCAAACTGGTATTTTTTTTCGGGTTAGTTTTTGCTCATAGACTCGTTATATAGGGAAATAAGAAAGAGAAGCGCATCCACTAAGATGCTATAATTTAAGACTTAAATCACCGGTAGTAAGGATCTGAATCAATTGATCAATTGTATATAATTATTATGGTAGTTTGTGATGGAAACAGTCAAGAGTAGTAACTCGGCGTTGTCTTAACACGACCTTGATTGTGAACGTGATTCTAATCGTTAACAGTGGGTTTAAAGATTTAATGCAACGCCTAGCTCACACGTGATTACAAACTATTCAATGATTAAATGCATTTGTTGATTTGTTGGAAGTTAGTAGAGATCACGTTTTTAAACAGAAGGGACTGAAGTAAATGAACAAATATTTTATCAGACAGTATCTAAAATTCTACAATGCGCCGATGCGGAAACTTTGATTAACTTCGTTCGACTAAAAACACTCATTGGGATGAAAATTTAATTTTAAAAAATTGAAGCACAATTTCTATTGGAAAAAAAAATGTTTCGTGGCTAGAACTTTACCACGCCAGGCGAATGTTCTTGCAGTGATTGTACATGTGAGATTGCGGTAAAGCTTATTTAAATAAACGTGGGCGTAACTTTATATAAACGATTACATTTTAATGAGGCTGATTATTATACATAGGAATCTAACTCATCGGGTCAATTACCCGACTTTCCGCTGCCATAGATCCAGGTCGCTAATGGTCCTTTAAACGACTTCGGCTTTCTTACTAGAATACAATCTGGTAATTAATTGATTTAAGATAGCCGGATGGCCTAAGGCTATCACATCAGACTGAGTCTCAGCTGATAATTAATGTATGCACGAAATAAGTTGGACGGCACGGTTGCACGAATTACTATTTATTTTCTAACTGCAGCATAAATCTATATTTGCCACAACGAAGCTTACTTGTTTTATGATTAATCAAGATTAAAACGACAAATACAGTAGAGACAAAAACTATTAGTTTTTTATGAAACGGCAAATTATGAAAAATTGTGCATGCGTCAGTCAACTTATATGCATTGTAAAGGCCAATTACTGCTAAATGCCTCCCCTATTATTATCCGATGAGCACATCATAACGAAAATATAATTGTCCTTCGCGAGCTATCAATCAGTTTAAAAACGGCAGGCGTGGGGCGTTTGGTAGACTCGAAATATGAATTTATTTATTCATTTATAAATAAATTTATATAGACCTAGTGTTGAAAACACACATCATTCGACCATGGTATGCGGTCAGTTCGTTTCCAACACTGTACAACGCCAATGTGGCACACGTTTGTAAAGAAGACCTGCGAAGCGTGTGATTTACGTGTGTGGTAATTCCGCTTTCCATTCACCCATAGCATTAACGTAGGCCCTATACCATTAATTTATATAATGACTAGGACAACATTCGTTACATTGGCGGATTTGTTTTGACACGACAAGCTAAACTCAGTTTCGTGATAATTGGTATCAATCATTTTAACAAGCACGAGCACGATTGTACCCAAAACAGGGAGCCAAGCTTACCGTTCTATACGTTTTATTCTTATGTCGAAGTATATTTGGTGGAGGTGCCGGGTATGAAGACGTCGCTTTCTGTGGGCGAGACTGAGACTAGCCCCGCTACCCTGACATCCCTTGTCACCAAATATATTCTCTAGCATCCTTTATCTGAAGGGCAATGTCAACGAAATACAGTAAGCCAATCAAAGGTCGAGTTTGGTTGTTTTCGTGAGACGTGACACACGCATATAGGGCCTACATAAAAGTGACGCATAAAGAGAGGCTTCGCCCACTTATTTATTTAGTGTGTGATAAAGCTGCAAATGGACTAAGGATTTCTTAAACCTTATGCAAGAACAAAAGATGCGTGTGCAACGTGCTCAATGGAAACTGAGAAACGCCCTCTACAAATAGTGATTTTAGGAGAAATACACGCGCAACGTCTGGGGATAGCAGGAGCCCTGAGCCTGCCTCACGCCCCTTGAGAATTCTTAGATTCTCGAGTCTTAATTACAAAGAGAGCAGTGTATAAGCGACCAATGTGCGCCATATTGGATGTAAGGATATGAACAATAGCAGAAATAAATTAACAACAATCTGTGATTAAAAACTCCATTTGAACACATTCGTAAACTAATAACCCTATAATAAAAATATAATAATTGCTAAGTGTTCGTTCATTCAGTGTACTGGAAAGGCTCATAAATTTTTATAATTTTAATAATGTAAACCGATTGTAGCATGCAAGAATAATTATGATGGATAGATTTGAGGAGACGTACACTCAAATAGTCTTTATCTTTAGTCGGCATTTTATGCTAAAGGTTTCACATGAAAACCGAATATCAACCAAGGTAATATACTTACGCCTAATGTAGTTTATTTAATGGTGAAGCCAAACTTCCGGCGAAATGCATTGAAAAACACCACTAACCATTTTTCGAAAATTTACAAGTACGGTTCGACCGCAGCAAACGTATTTTAGCGAATCAAAAACATTTTAAGAGTATAGGACATGCGTTTTAGGCAAATTGCTGTTCGCTCGGCCAACTGATACCACAGGTGTCTGAAATTTTGAACATAAGTCACAAATGTGGAATTATAGGGCTCTGCAGTAACACTTTCCCAAATTTTGTTTTAAAATAATTTATAACAAATAAATTAGTTTTCACGAATTTTGATTTTGTTAAAAACTCCTAAATTGACCATATTCGTGATTTTTTTCTGACTGATTAAGTCAAAATTTTGAAAATCTATGACCACAGGGCTGTCTATGTATGCTTTATTGACAACTTTGCAAAGTTTCATATACGTCGGATGCATCTTGGCCGAGCGAATAGCTATTTGCTAACAGCCAAATGTGTCCCATTCCCTCTTAAGAGTGTTCCTCGAAGTAACAAGAAACAACTGAAACGAAAGAAAATAAAAATCAGATGATCGACAGACCCCAAATTGGGATCAATAGTTTTAGTCAATCCAAAAACAATTTTATAAATTTGAAGGATTAATTATCAAGAAAAACCTTCGTGGGCGAATTATACAGAAGTTATAATGCACCCAAAGAACATACCGAAGTTATTAGCGACCGGGGTATAATCCAAAGTCGGGGTTTAAATTTTGAAATTTCTTGTCTTCACACCATAAAATGTTATTACTATTACAATGGCGCTAGTGTGGGCACTATCAACTAAGTTTGGTCGAAACCAAGATTGATGATATATAAAACAATAATCAGACCTCATTTCGAATACTGCACTTCTGTACTCTGGAAATCTGGTACTGATAACATAAGAAAGTTACAAATATTGGAAAATATATGAATGAGAATTATATTGAGGGTTCACAAAAGAACACATGTTAGAGATATGTTGGATGTTCTTGAATGGATGACGTTGAGCAAAGATTGGGCCTGAAGGTACTAATTTCCATCCGCAATGTTGTGGATGGAAAATTTAATGACAACTTTGATGAGTTCATTAACAAAATAATGAAGTTTATGATCTCCAAACTAGGTAGGCCAATTAATTTCATTTAAACATACAAAATATGACTGTTAACCAAAAACGAATTTTTATTTATGGAATCAAATTGTATAATTGCCTACCAAACAGTATCAAAGAAAGTAGATTCAATATATATAAAACTGAATTATTAATTTTTTTAATCTGAATTTCCATATGTAGGAATGTGACTGAAATAGTTGGAATAGTTTTATTATATATTATGTATAGACTCTGTTTTCTACTTATTGAAGTGCATTATTGTATATTACGGTATATTATTTGTAATTGTGTTTTAGATTGTACGTTATTGATTGTAACATGTTACGAACTAGCGAAATACTACTACTACCAAGTAGTGATATCGTAAAACTATAATCCTTCTATGACTCTATAAACGCAGCCTACCACTTAAATAGATACTATATTTTCAATCATGGTAACGTTGCCTACTCCCGGCAGCCACAACGAACCTCCCCTCATAGCACCAGATAATCCAATTAGCCGAACTCTCGCAAAGTGGTGGCTGGCGACTCGGGTCGGGTCTAAAAGTATTTCAAATAACGTTACAGATCGACAAACTTTCAGAGTTATTTTAAAGAACAGGAAAACAGTATATCCGATAGAGTTGATGGTTTTTTCTCCCCGTAAAAAAAACTAATTTAAACAATAGCACGGGCGCTTTGAACAACAATGCACGTATAAGTTGGAACGAAGAAGCTTACGAAAATAGATAAATGTCTTATTCTTTCACGTGAACAACCGAGAAAAAGCTGCAGCGGGAGTTGCGAGTTGTGCAGAGCGAATCGAGCGAGCCACAAACTTTGTTACGTGCACACTGAAAATAAATAATAAATTAGGGATGGGAACAACGTATCTTCTGCGGTAAACGCAACGTCCACCAGTGGCGAGAAAAGATTGATAAGTATTAAGTCCTCGAGGGGACTACAAGAGTTCGAACCTTGAGATACGATGTCTGTTTCGGGATTTGAACCCCCGCCATTGGTTCCAAACGCTCAGGACCCATGATTGGGACAATCATATTATAGCCATAATTGCGATACTGGAGGGCGGTATATTCAGAGGGCTGTAAGCTTGTTTCACTATACCTGCAAGTGTAAAGTAGAACGAATGCTTAATTAAATGCAATTTGTCAGTCTTAATTATTCTACAATTAAGTTTCTTTGTGCAACACTTAAGTTTCCAAGTACATGTCGTTGATAAGGTTAAAATGTTGTAAAACTACCCCGTGAGGTGCAGAGGACGTCAAGTACATCGGAATGAGGTGTTACCCCGAAGAGCCAGGTGTATCGCACATAGCACATTCAAGTTACCCAACTTCCAATAAACTTGAGCCCAAGGCGCACGTCTTCATATCGAAATTATTTTCTAAGCAGAAAGCTGGAGGAAAATTACTATGGTATTCCCTATGTAATATTATATTCGCTGCCGTAGGAAGCCGGCCGGAGTCTTGAACGCAGCGGCAACATGCTGATTGAAGAGGAGACCTATATTCATGATGTGGTATATACTTGCAGCTAGGTCCAACAAAGTAGGTATGTAGGAAAAACGTACGAGCTTAACAATGATGCCTTCATTGGTTATCCACTTGATGTTTTTCATTAATCCAAGAGTATTATTTTAATATGTTGAGAATTAATAAAGTGCCTCCGCACGGACATCGATGTAATTGAATTGACCTCGGGCAATACAACGTGTGCACCCGACAGCTGCAACCAATTAGTTAATTAATTACAACCAGTAAATATTGTTCACGATCCTATTAATTAGCGTTCACGTTACTATTGATTAAAAACTACACAAAATCAGCAGGCATCACGACATTCAATTTTCGATATGCAGGATGTGTTGCAATATTTCCAAAATCGTATTTTATAATATAAATAAAAAAAATTAGAAAATCGTATTTATAGAGTCTACCCACTTAGTCACAGAACTGATTTTTAGTGGGTGACATTAAATTTATAGCCGACCAAGCCTGTAGGCTAATATTTTGTCCACACTTGTGGTGTATTGAAAATGGCGATAGGACCTGTCAAATTTCGACAGGTCCTCACGTCACGACGTTACACCGGCGCTATAAGAAGCACCGCCATCATAAGACCTACTTCATCACACATCCTCTCGATTGACCTTGATAATTTAAAGGAAATACGTCGCCGACACAGCATTTCCAAGTTTTTATTGAAACGAGCGATGTTTCGTGCGACCACGCTAAGTAGCCGCCGAGACACCCATCAAATCACCGAGTGGTCGCATTACTTTTTTATCGCGACAGATTTCATGCGTTCGCCATGCAAGATCACGGACGCCATTGAGGTGTACATAAGATGCAGAGTCACGTAGGGAATATGATGGTGTTTGAAGAGCGAGTGATCCGAGATAGATTAGGGCCTATCTATATGCCGCTGTGGTGGGGCGTCACTCTTAGGACGGTTTACAAACGAGAGAACCAACCACGGTTTGAATAAGGTATAGCGCTGCAAGGTTTACTTATCACAGAGAGGGAAGAATGAGAGATACAACAAAGTTTGACAAACTGTGTGCCTGTGGTTGCGAAAAGGGCAGAAACGACATTGAGCAAAGCAAGAATTGCATGATAAGGCGATTTATTTTAATTTTTTAGTAATTTACGTGGTTGAATATTTAACAAATAAGATTTCAAAATAATATTCAATTTTTATTTTGAAATCATTTTTAATACGAATCAATGTCATTTGCAGGTATGAAATTCGATATGAATAAAAAGGAACAAATTTAAATGTGTAAAACACTTAGGCTAGGCCTACGTAATAAACAAAAATTGCTGATTGTGGATAGAAGCAAAAACCATGTCGACGCAATTGGGCCTTTCTTGCAGCTCAATAACGGTGACCACATGGAATCTAATAAGTATTTGAATCGTTTCTACCGCATGTTATGTGACCCCTTTCAAGTAGGAATTACACGTGACCTTTACCTTCGTTCAAGGCATGTCCTTGACCTCGCATTAATTCCCTTGGTAACCCACTCAGTCAACGAGACGTGCTAGTTATGGCCGACACGCCTTTGAAACTCTGGAGCTTACTGCATTACCCATCACGAACAAACACCTCTTATATACTAGGCTAGGCCAGCAACGTTTTATTTAATTTTTTAGGCTTCCTGTAGGAATACAAACCATAAACAATAGGCAGTGGCGTAACTACGGGGGGCGAATGGGAGCAACCTCCCCCACAAAAAAAAAATTGTCAGAAGGGGGCGAGGAGGGGCACATTTTTTATTTGGCATAAGGTAGGGCCTATTTCTTGAGATATTATATAGATATCGAGACATTTTTCTTATTTTGAAATTTTTCATACATCTTTTATAAGCTTATTGTCCCCCAAAAAAACGTCAAAATACTCCAATCACACTCTTAGAATATAAAAAAAAATCTAGTGCTGTGCGCCCTGGACCCGCATCAACTGGGGAGCCACCCTCAGTATGTAAGGTTCTATACTCAATGGTATAATGTATATAATTCACTTCAAACTTCCCAATGAGTATAGGCTAGGAATTAATTAATGTTAAAAATATACGCTTTGAAGGTTTGATACCATCACCGAGATACAAACCAGCCTACGTTTAGTGAAAGGAAATAAAATCAAGGTACAAATATGAAGTCTAGTCAAATGTCACGCTAGAATAAATATAAAAATAAAAATAAATTAATCACACTCTTATACCTAACACTATAGTATTGTAGATGTTTTCATCTCACATTCATTATGGCTATTCACCCGGTAAACTAAAAAAAATCATTCAGGCTAACTACTTACGAATTTAGAAAGTAACAGAAAAATTATTGGGTCTACCAAGACCCGAAAAAATTGTCAAACTTGGTAATTTTCGAGCTGGGTCCATCGGCAAAAATCTCCCATAAGAAATAACTTTGGGACAATCTTTGAGCCCCGTGACCTTGGAGGATTTTGATCCAAAAAATATTGGCCATTATTGACATACTCAGCAGCTTTTTCTGTAAATCCGCTATATTATGTTTTGTAATTTGGGCAAGTTCGATCGAAATATGCTGATCATCAAGAAAGGGTGTGATTTTGGAAGGCATACTTTTGCGTATTTGAGTGTATATTTGTGCACAGTTTCAAGACACAATGTTATTCAAGGTCATTTTAGATTGGTACGTTGCTCTAGTATGTGGAACAAAACATAAGCAAGTTAAATCCGATTTAAGAAATTCACCAAAACACCAATTTACACCGATTTCAGGATCAAGAACTCAACAAAAAAAATCGTGCAAAGCCACAGTTACAATGTATAAGTTTTTAAACGGTCGTTTTAGTGTAGCATTGTGCTATAGATAGATTATGTAGTATAACATAATTGTTTGGGGTAATAGCCCCTTCAAGTTTACATTATTAAGACGCCATTGAACTCGAAAATGATAGAAAAATACAAACAATCTTTGTGGTACTGAATACTGATAAGATATACACGTAGGCGATCTGTGCCATAGCTCTCTGAAATGTTTTGTACAATTGAATTCGCTTCTCTCAGCGAGCGACGGTCACAGACACAGTTACACGTTCAGAAATTTAAAATTAATCAATTAATTAATTATAATTAACGAATGCAATGCAAAAATTACGGTTATTGGAATGTCTGTAATGGAATGTCTGTAATGGCATCTTGTTTAGAAATCATCCTTCAATCATCCTCAAAGTATTGTAATGATTCTGGTTTTAACCTGCAGGTTATCGCATAGTTTCTAACGCAATATGGTATTCGCAGTTTGTAGTTTGCGCACGTATTTGTATGGGTAATAGGCCTATGCACAAGAATTAATAACTATAGGTATAGGCCAATGCATCACATAACAGTTACCCACAGAAGGTTAGCAAGTAGGTTATGCAGGCAGGGCACGCTGCGTGAGGCATACGCATTTGAATGACTTTATATGCATGGATTTACATACGGAGCACGGCCACATGCAGTGTGACTAATTATTGTATTGTTTACTTTTTAGACTACCCGAAACGACAGGGAAGTGGCCCGTGATGACAAGAACCATGCCCGAAAACTAATAAGGGCCACGACGTGTCACACCCTAAACTCTAGTTATACGCTGGAGCAAATGCAAGTACTAGTTTTCTAAACAGTGGAAACACTTCATTAGAAAGAACCAGTTCCAGGAGAGACGTTACACCCATCCAACCAACAGTACACGCCTTGCAGTAGAAAAAGACCATCCCACTATAACAAGTTTACTTCACAGAGCTCAGGTTTAAATGTATGAATATACATATCATAGGACAAAGGAACGGTAACATTGCATTGCATTGTGAAATGCCATTTCAATTGAATATTGAATAACCCCTCAAACTGTAAGTGGACTAAATATAGATTGCTGATACAAAAAATGCATAATAACATCCTAAAAATAAGCCGGCAATATAGTACCCACATTCCGCCTATACCTGCACCTCAATGTATTTTAAAATCCTGTATAATAATATTGTTTTGATGCTTAATTTTATTATACGTGTATGCAAAACGTCGCTGGTGTATAAATAAATACGGAAGGATATAACCAGTTGGAAGTGTCATCATCTACGAAGTAAACATCGCGGCGCAGCTACTTATACATTTATTTATTAACCTTGCAAATATGCAATTAACATGGTGGCAAGTATACGTAAACAAGATTAAGAAACAGATAGTATCCAAAAGAGCTCGTTACATGTTGCGAAGGATGTAGCGATATAATATAGTCAACAGTGGACTGAATCGAAAATAGGGAGAACGATTCAAATCACGGGTTTTCAAGGTATCGCCCATTTCTATCGGAAGATCGTATCGTCTGATCTCCGTCAACAACCTCCTTGAGGACTATGCACAAAGTTTGGGCAACTGGCGAAATCTTGAAGCCAAAGTAATCAAGGTATAGTGTTCAATTCCATCGGAAAGTCATCCGTACTCCGTCAACAACCTCATCGAGGTATTAGCACAAGTATATAAATATAATGTTGACAGCGTTCGTAAGAATTCTTTGAAGTGGGCGAAACCTTGAATCCAAAGCAATCAAGGTAGTGCCCACTTCCATCGGAAAGTCGTCCGTACTCTGTCAACAACCTCCTCGAGGTCTTTGCAGAGAGTTTGGTCAACTTTGTGTTAGAACTCTAAGATGAGGGCGAAACCTTGAACACCGTGCCCAGTGGAAACAACAGGTTAACCGATAACAAATGTTCGAATTATTTAATTGCGATAGATTAGCCCAGCCCACTCCTTCCGGAAAAAAGAAGTGATAATCGATGAATACCACAAACTGTTTACAAAGTGCGAAGCCAAACTCACCAAAGGGAAGTTATCAACACAACAGATGTGTCCGCCCGTGTTCTAAGCAGATTGTTACGATGGAGACCGACACAATATAACGTCTAGAACAGCAGGGCGCCCATCTAATCACACCGAATCAAAGAGGAAGCTAATTACTCTGTGTTACGGGATGAGCGGCACTCTCACCACGCACCACGCCTGTTGCACAAGAGATAGACACCTACCCGCCACGGCCTCCCTGAGCCTACTGTGCGGTGTCGTCGCACGCGGTGCCCGCCCCGTCACGGGGATCGATCAGACGCCGCCGCCGTCGCCTAGGTTCACGTGTACTGGACACGTGCCCACGTGCAAGTACCGGCGCAATGCCCATACACACAAGGTTAACGCCTAGGAAACGTGCGGTGTTGCATTTATAATGTTACAAAAACTAATATTCAGTGGGGGAATTTTATTATTCTTCGTTGTTAGGACGGCTCCAAAGGGTACTTGTTCATTATCCGGACCACCTAAGTTAGTTAGGTTAGGTTGGGGGGTTAGGGGGGGACATTATTATCTTAACCTACTCCCCCCCCCCAACCCCCCTAACCTAACCTAACTAGCTTATAGGTGGTCCGGATAATGAACAAGTACCCTCCCAAAGTCACCATTTATACACTCACATACACTCCCTTTTATTATCATGTTGATGGTCCATGTCACAAGTTTAAAACACTATCTAAACCGGGATGTGAAAGCAGGACCCTCTGCATTGAAAGCAGCGATAAACTTAACTCGGGGCCAACAAGCCACAAAAACTTTAAAAAGTAAGTTGGTTGGCAAATGGTAATGTGTGTTTTGATATTTGAAAAACAATTTGTGAAAACAATTTTTTGTTACAATTCCGGTGCCGGTAATGATTTGTGCATTTACTATATAAGCTCGTATGGAACAATACAAACAAAAATGAATTATCCACAACGCCCCAGAGAAATAAAGCCGTGTGTGTGGTAACCATTGGCGTTGATTTTACCCACAGGGACTCGATAAAAATCCCCAATCAGAATTCGAATGCCAGATTTGTTTGTATTCGAAAGTAAATTAAACACAATAATTTATGACGTGCAAATATGAAACGCTTTATTGATCTATCTTCTCGACACGATGATTTAACCTCAACATTTGTATCATGTGTTTTTAATTACCTGTTTGTGGACTTGAATTCTATATTTATACCCAAAATGAAGCGACAGTGATAAAAACGCATGCACTTCTTTCGCTCGCTCGACACATCTGGAACATGTTTGGTTTTCGTTTCGAACACTATGCAATACACGTGCCAACATTAGCAACACCCGTCGTCTAGTATAGAAATAGTCACCACCCACGTGTTAAAAATACACCGGTATCCCATACGCAAAGTACTTCGAGCCTACATATGTTTACACCCGGTAACACAGTTAGGGATACCAGTGTAGTCCTAATTGCATTGTATTAAAGCCCCCCCCCCCCCCCCCCTGATCACACGGGCAAACTCCGGCGGTTGTTTTCACCACTTTCAAGTTTCCCATGTAATCCCGCAATGCCGCAGTATGAGAATAGATGTTCACGCTTAGAAATGAGATAATCCACAATGAAGGCATTATTATAATATCTTCTAGTGATACTCAACCCAATGCGGGTAAGGGATTATCATAATAGTCAAGTGGAAGTTGGAAAACACTTAAACTGAATTTTCGTTACCAATAACAAACGCATACATACAACAACATAACATTTTTTTAAACAATGATGAAATGCAAGCCAAATTACTTTTGCCTTCGAAAGCAAGTTCTATAAAATGTATGGGCTTTTAAACAGATGATAATGCTCTTTAATATTTAACGAATTCATGATGAATAGTTCCCTATTAGTGTAAGACCTGGTTATCGGAAAAGCTCGGGGAACGAGCGAGTTGGCGCCGCCTTAATAAATTATAACAAGTATAACCGGGACAGCACATGCGGTAGTGTGGAAACCATTGAAAGCGAACAAATAAACAAAGTAACAAATCAGTAATGGTAATATGTGAGACATATTACTACAATAGAGCCTAAGTGTAATGGGCATGAGTATAAATAAACCATAGAACGGAATATTCTTCGACCCGGCACCTCCACCAAATGCCGAAATATTTTGATTCACAAACTCGTATATAAATATTCTTCGACCTGGCACCTCCACCAAATGCCTTAATATTTTAATTCACAAACTCGTATATAAATATTCTTCGACCCGGCACCTCCACCAAATGCCTAAATATTTTAATTCACAAACTCGTATACAAATAGGCAGAGGCCTACAACAGAACTCAGAAGATTAATCTCTACAAAATCTTAATTTAGCTCACAGGTTGATATCATTGCATTAAAAAATGTATGTCGGTTAACAAACGATAAAACATCTTCAACTCGTGAATTTATCAACCCTATAAAACAGCATGTGTGTATGTAAATTTTATGTAAATCAATCCAGAAATTACAAAATCCATCTCAGCGGGGTATCGAATTATTCTTGGCCGCGTCGATTTTCCGCGTTTAAACATAATAATAAACCTATGAAGAACAAAAGTCAACCGTATCACAACGTCAACTGGCGACTGCGATAAACAAAATGTACGGACACCAAGTTGTGTTTGAAACGCAAATCTGCACTTCAAAGGAACTTCCCCTCAAGCGAGCAAGCAGCCTGACAGCAGATCAATGCAATCTGGAAGAAAACTCAAAGTAGCAGACTGAATATCTTCGGTGCACTTTGTGCTTGTTTGTTTTCACATCTACACTTCACATACCTACTCCACTCTCCACCCCAAGTCAACGCCCCCGCAACTACCGTTGCGTGTACACTACACCCCGCAAGAGAAATGTCAATCGTTGAAAAATAAATGAATAATGGCCGACGTGACCTGTCCTACAAGGAACAAGGAAGCACGTCCGTAGTTTCATTAGGGTACCATGTAAACCAGGACTAACAGACATTTGGAAACATGTACGAGAATCACCGTAGGGAGCCATTATAAAAATCTCCACGTTTTGTTTGGTAAACCGTGTGTATGGAAATATGGAAACTTTCGATTAGTGTCACTGTCGCCACTTCCTCTGACGGGCGTTATCCGAATCAACTGAAATCAACTGCTCTCATGAAATGCCTGAGTAATTAAGGGCGCCAAGTGACTATTATTTTAATTACTGTAATTCTTCCAATCGAAAACACTCAATAGACATGAAGTAGTATATGGTAAATGTTACGAATTTAATATCATTCTTATCGGTAAGGCATAGGCGTATTATTATTGGCATTATTTACTTTCTTCGTAGAAACTGGACTTAGGATAGGGGTTGTTTGTAGGACTAAACCTCAGAATGCATGATAAGTAATCGAGAAGACTTGTCATTGATAGTGTCGGAAATCTAAGGCGGCATATTCCGAATTCGTGTAACTCTCTAACATTCAGCCAAATCATTAGGTGATAAAACTGCTTTGCTGAGTAGGAAATAGAATTACCGATTTATTTTGCAGATGTTTATAAAATGTGTTTGTTCCTAGAATGTTAGCAACTTTTGATCGTGGCTATACACGACGTCGCAAATCGGCGCCTGGACGACGTCCATTTCGCCTTCCAACCCAAGGCTACACTAATTGCGCGAAGCAGTTTCTTTTTGCAGTGACACTTTCAATTCAATCGAGCGCTGTGGGTATACTTAACTCTAACGACCATCGTCAATTTAACTAAACTACGTCCTACACAATTAATAACAAATTAGTTACAGCGACAACTAAGTTTTATATAAAAATGTAAATCAGTTCGCCTGCCGTTATAAGTTTTTGTGACGCCCCACTCAAATTAGCGTTTTGAAAGGGTGAGATTTACGAAAAATTAACAACCCCAACAGCTTTTAACATTCATTATAAAATAGAGAGGAATATAAGTTCATGAAAACTTCAATTGCCGCAGTTTAAAAATGTGAAATATTGACTCACTAAAAGGCGAATGGGGATAGTAAAATATTGCAGGATAAGTGGTTTTAGGAGATGTAGACACTATATTATGTAGACGCAGTCAGACACACTATGCATATAGTGAGTCGCAAATGAAGTATGCGGGACATTAGCAGAGCTAATAAGGGAAGCGTGTTAAGAAACTAGAAGACGTAATAATGAAAACGGGGAGTCGTTCAGTCAACCGTATTAGTATAACTATATAGGCCTACCCTGTGCGCACGCATATAGTGCTCCAGACATGACTGTAGTAACAATACAATGTTATAAACTTTGTTTTGTAGTCTTTGAAGGAATCTTTCAGAATCGTTATGGTAATCAAGGTATGGGTGAAATAAGTAAATGTAGAAGAGAATAGGAGAAGGGTATTGAGATGATAGTCACGGAAATGAGTCGCATATAAATATAAAAAGTCATGCACACAGACAAATAATTGAGTGCAGTCTATAAAAGAAAACCAAGCCAATTGAATTGTACACAATGATAATTTCATCACTGTGCAACAACTGTGCAATCAATTGATAAAATTCCATGTTCCCATATAGATAAGATATTTTATTATTATCGGGTATGATAAAACATTTAATTGTAAGTAACTCGTGTTATTTAATGTCGATCGCCATCTTCATAACCGCAAGCTACTTTGAATTTGTCAATAACGACAAAGCAGAGCCCGACACTGATATCACTTGCCACCACAAAGCAGAAGAGGAAATAAACACAAAGTAAAGAAAAACCCAAGGACAAGCTGACTATTTCTGTCGAAACAATGAGACGATGTCGAACTTCAATGTAATATAATAATGCTATCAACTGTTCAGAATGCCACAAAAATAGCAAAACTGTGACTAATATTATTATTGTTACGAACGGTACAATGATGGTATGCGTTATGTCAGTCTTTAGCTTAAAAATAAATTAGTGCTGTGAGAAACATAAACATATAAATCACATTGTATACAAAATATAAGAAAAATAGATCACAAATCTACGAAAGACTCTTGTAGCTTGTAGGAATTGTTCAATACATTTTATATTGGAACTTGAAAGTTGAAACATCACCCCTTGTTCTAGCGATACGTTCGGCTTCAATTGAAGAATTTGTATAGGACGGATGGCCTATGCATATCCAGACTTTCATTTTGTATTTATTACCTTTTTTATCCATTTTACCCAGTTTCAATATGTAAAAACGAGATTTAAAAAAATGAATTAAGAAAAAAAAAACTTGAACAGTACAAGTACAGCTTTATGCATGCACGCCACGATGTATCGAACCGGCAACCATTTAAATTAAAATCAGCAACCAAATCAAAACAACGACGGACCAAAACCTAGACTAGCCGGCAAGAAATTTCAATGGTGAACTTGGATGAGATGGAGTTTGCTAGGAAAGTTCCACTCCACGTGGACCTGTGTCGCGAAACTACGGTAGCAAGAGATCGTGCAGCATGCGGCGGCGAACAAGAGATGTCTTATACTTATTAGCCCACAGAGTCTCAGTCTAGACTAGTCTGCGATCCCGCAAATCAATGTTCAATGCCCCCCCCCCCCCCCTAACAACTACCGACTAGTGGGTGCAGTGGAAATTAGAGACATATTGTGGGTATGCCAAAAAATCACACTTTATTTTACACTACGGTAATTTACACTATGATTACAATGATACCGCCAAAAGGAAGTAAACATGCAAAACACAACAATAGGCCTAGGCCTCTCCGAAGGACCAAACGGTAATAGCATTGAGTATGGTAATAGGCCTGAAAGATGCAATATTGTAAGCACGTTACGTGTAATTGTGACATGATACGAAGAAAATAAATAAATAATAACTTCAAATTCGAGTATCCATCATTGAGCGGTATTTTGTTATAAAGACGCAGGTCTACATGATAAATTATAGAGAGGCAAGTATAGCCTATAACTTTGAGACATTTTTATTGACCCGGGGCACACACTGTATTCCTGTATTCACAGATTTTCTTGATTTCGCACAACCCTCAAACATAACCTAAAATATCTCTTGTGAAAACACTCCACTTCAAAAACTAAAATAATTGCGCAATGCGAGGAATGGTAAAACAAAGACAACAAATCTTTGAGCTAATAACAAGAACCACAAAACTCACGATCAAAATCTTCCTCGTAGTTTCTCGCGATATTCCTCATATATAAAGCACTCGCAACATGCACTTATCGTCCGGGCGCGACTACAGTCTACAGCACTGAGCTGAACTATACTGTTATTCGCTGGTCGAGAGCCTTATGAAAGTGCTCCCTCCTCCGTTATGTCTCGTCTGCTTACACCTCACCATCGGTTCTGCTTGGATAATTATGAAAAGCGAAGCAATTGAATTAAAATGCATTGCATATAAGCTGGGCAAGTCGAAGTATGATTCAATATGAGAACGGTGTTTCAATTGTATAGACTTTGTCCCACAAAGCCAGAGGCAGACGTATATGAATACTTCATTTCGAGGTACGAACACAATCGTGTTCGAACAATTGTGCAAGTCATTACAAAATTATCGACACAGCATATTGAGGGTACACACAGTAAACAAAAAAAAATTCCCGAATATTGATGGGCCTATGATCAATTCCCCGTCAGGGGCTGGGCTCGCGGTATAATTTGGCCCAGAGCATGGCTCTGTTAATCGTAAAAGTTTAGAAAAGAGCACGCAAACATCAGCTAGTATGTAGGAGAGTATATTATATCACTCCCCGAAAATATGGGTGAGCTTTGGCAAGGCGGCGGGAAAAACTCACCTTCCCCCCCCCCCCCCCCCCCCCCCGTTGCTGGTTCTGACCAGCATGGGACTTCCCTCCCTATAATACACCTCGCGCATTACGACCTAACGGTTGACACGCCCTAAAACCAAAAAAATATAAAAATATGTGTAGTTTGGCATGAAAACGATTCGCGTGAATTTTGCCTCCAACATTTGCGCACTGGCATCGGTACACTCGTGCTTGTTATTAATTAGTGACAAATAATTAAAACATAGCCTTCTCATTAGAACAAAAAGGTGTATAAATAACTACTTCCATAATTGTACGTTTTACACAAATGACATTAATTTAATATACCTACTAATGACATCATACTCTTGTTCCAGATTAGACTTTGTTGGACGAGTTTTCAGTTTCCTGCTCTAGCGGAAAATATACCTGAGCGCAAATAAAATCAGTGGGACATAAATATATAAATTGCAGGTAACCGATCACGGCATACCGTCAACCACAGAACCTGCGTATGAACCAACATACGGTAGCGAGACGGCAAATAGAAGATCTTCACATGCACAGCAGCTGTTTAAAAGAAGTACCGAGGTTGCTTTATTTTTATATGGAGGTGAGGTGCAAGCTGTGAGGTGTAAGCTCTTCGGTTTAAAGAAACGAATTATATGCGTAAGGCAAATTACAAATTAGGATAAAAACTAATCATAAAAACGCAACAATAGAGAAAGCACCATTTTCATTTGCTGAAAAAATACTTTGAATGTAATTAATTCTATGACAGAAATTATGTTCATTACAAAAAAAAAAACGTAAGTTCTAACACAAAATAATGAGGCCCTGGCCATCACTCGATAAAATTCATGATTTTGTTTACAATGTCAGAAATTGCAAATTACGACATTTGACATTTTCAAAGCATGTGTCAAGAGTCAAGAGAAATAATTTTAAAACTCCTCTCTTGGAATGAGTTTTTGATTCTGATATGTTCAGAAGCTGATTTTGAATTTTTACTTTGGAATTTGGAACCACGACATTTTGTTTATGTGAAGTGGAAATCTTGTGCTATTCGCATTTTTAATGTCTGCCATCAGTTGAACAACTCAATTTCTTTTGTCTTAGGCTTTCAAACTCGGTCTAGATTAATTCTATGCATAAATGCCTTCAGAATAAATATAGTGCTGTCTCCATTGTGAAGAAAATTAACCATTATAATACCAGATGCACATGCACCAATATAAATGAAAGTTTAATTTCAATCAAGTCTATGTGCAAACATAACAAGTAGTGCGAATTAGGGCAAATACGTGCGACGTCTTGCAGATTTAATGAATTTCTATGTAAATTGAAACCTGCTTTCTGTGCTGATTACTAATTGGAGGAGCACAAGGACATACACGCATCTCGCCATTTGCAATTGTAGCTAGGCAAATGCAAAACTTAGTACTTGCATGGTTAGCGAAGCATGTTGTTTTCTAAAACCGTGGGTTGTTTTTGACCCAAGGACGATAACAATTTTTTATCGTCGTTTAGACTTAACAAGAACCAATTGCCCAGAAATAATGTCCAGCGATAATAAATGGTTTGAATTTTCTCATTTCGTTGCTGCCAACTATATCAAGACAATGTATTTAAAACGACAGTAATTGTATTTTTAGAGTCATTATGGTCAATAAACCCCCCTACTGTGTTATCATAAAATATAAAATAGAGATGTGATTGTGATGACATGGCACTGGCAGTAAAGAAAGTGTGACTCTCGTCTATAGTGTAAAATAGTAAAACTATCCCAACCCTCAAAGGGCTGCAATTAAAAAGACAAATTATACAAAACAGATTTAATTTTTTGGAAAGTATTAATAGTTTAACTTCACTTGCATAAAAACATTGATAATTGTTGAAAAACATACTAGTTTTAGAGAAGTACTCTCAAAGGCGACGAATAAGTAAATTACCGACCTTTATTTTGTACAGTGTGGAAGTCAACCCCAGTTTTGAACGTTATAAAGGTCATCAACAGTTTTAAAGGTCATAGGCTGTCAACTCAATCCACTAACACTATTGATCTCGCCCCAGAGAGTTGACCGAGTGTGCAAATCCACTTGATGAGCTGAGCATCAGTTGAGGGTGTCGTGTAGCACGCGTCATGTCGAGATCAACTGACCACGGGGACACATTCACGGATTACTAGACGTATCATCCTTAGCCATTTATTTTGCATTGGAAAAACTAAATAACTGAATCCAAAACTTAATTTTAATTACAGTACCATAGAGTTTACCAATGCTGTTAGTAATTAATAATTTAATAATCAAACAAACTGGGCTAAAAAGTAGGTATGCGAACTAAAATATTTAAAAATTAAGATCAACTGGTTAAATAATATTTTAGCCTACAGTTAAATAATATTAGAGGTTGACCCGTCGGAGACGAAGTTGATGTATGATGAAGTTGATGCCCAGTTATGGAAATACTGGATTTCGACAGTTACTCGAGCCTCTAGTGAAGGTGAGAAATGTGCCATATTGCGAGCGTTCGATACAGAAGGATGGTGCAAGATTGGAAATCGGTGAACATATTTTGTAAAACCCCCACACACACCAAGGGTTTTGGTGAAAAGGAAAAACTGTAGATGCTACAAAATGCTAAATTTAGAAAAATAAATGTTAAATATTCTAAATTTAAATGCTAAAATTGGTATCTCCAGATAAAAACTTATTTACAAAGGAGGACAACTAAATTATCAAGTAGTGAACGTCGAAGTTGACAGGGTCTAGTATGGGGATCATTGGAGCCTTGTGGTGAATTTTCGAACTTCGATCAGGGCAAAAGATGGCGTACGTAATATTATTGTAATGGACGTTATCACCATCTGCGTGCACAATGCCGTCTACATTCAACCATCCACGTCGCGTCATAAAAGTTCTAAAATACTTAATAAACTCTCAAATCATCGTCACTATACTAGATTGTGATTCGTTAGGCAAGGCATACCCAAGGCGTAGCCTATAACTTGGCGTAGCGCGTTCCTTCACATTTGCGGCGTATGAGCTGAATAGTAATCGAGTTGAGGGTAATGTTAATCAATGTAACTCAATATTATGGTGTTGAGTATTAAAAAGGCAAGTCTAAAACACATTACCTTAAGAGGAATAATAAAGGCTACCGACAGAGGTGTAACCAGGTGAAAACAGTGGAGGGCTTGGTAATGGAAGGCGACGCACGATTCTCAACGTCGACAGAAGTGGATGACAGCGGCCATAGTGCAGTACTTGGTGCTTTTTGGATTACATGAAACATGATCAACATTCTGTTGTTCTGTTTCCACCCTCAGACAGACAACTATATAGGGCTACTTATTTCTCGTATACAGCCCTTTTTTCCATTCAAGTCACAGATTTTATCGTGCGAGTCCTCAAAGTACGCCAAAATTGTAATTTTTACTTTTTAGTCGATATTGTTTTATTTTGTGTGACCATCGAAGCCAAAATTTGCAAACAAGCCATGTACGAGGCTTAGTATCACCATTTGAGTATGCACAAACATAATTGTCTTGATCGGGAAAAAATGAAGGCGAATAGTTTGAGAAGAACGATCGCACATTTTCGGTTAGAATCGTAATGAATAATGATCCTATGCTAAAGCTAATCTGATTTAGATTTCTTTCTTCGTTCAGTCGTACCCAAACACCAGAAATCGGTGATTCAAATTCAGAAAGAACGTAGTTAGGACTTAGGAGTGGATTACGGATTACGCCCAAAAGCGACACGTGTTTGAATTAGATTGACTATATGGAGTTCTCAGCAAGTAGAATTTTTACGCGGTCAGACGTGAGTCCGGTAGTTGCTGTTCACGCATAACTCTTCTTCGACTTCTTTTAGCCATGTGACCTCATAGGTCACAATTTTCTGTTTTCCTACTACGAGCCTTGTGAGTGTGAGTGTGAGTGTAAGTGTGTGTGAATGTGAGGGAATCTGATTTTATAGAAGCACTTGATTGTTTTTGTCTTTTTTTTTAACTTTCTCAAGAATTGAGTGTTAATCGTGTCACTGTATGGATGACAGATGGGGCCAAAGTTAATATTAATGAAGGAGGAGCACCATTCGATTCAAGTAAGTAGTGTTTGATCACGAAATAAGATAATTCTATTACATTTACGATCGTGCTAATATACAATGGTAAACATTTCTACGACTATCATTTCATATGGGACGACCAGTCGACTTATTTGGGCTCAGCTCCTATACGCTATTGCTAATAATCCATTAAGTATATGGTGTGCGTGCTTAAAAAGTGAAATATTTAAAAAACGAAAGCTTCATCGGGAAAGTTACAATAGGCCTAATGCATGGTGTAATTGCGTACTTATAGAAGTGCACAAATTGTGCGTCTTGTGCAAAAAAGCGAAACGATAAGTTGATAGCTAGGTTTAATGGGCAATTATGAACACTGTAATGGGCAACTCAAAATGCATTTAAGTACTTGAAAACGATTTCTTATTTAGAGCGAACACCCAAGTTTAAATCAAATGTTATAATTTCACTTGCAACTTATGGACGATCGTTTACCAATACAGCAGTAATGATATTGAAAGTGTGTTATTATCATCCCACCTACATGAGACATACAAAAACACTCATCATGGCTATTGCATCGCCCTCTAACCGATATTTTAAAAGTCAGGAGAAGATAATTAAAACCTAAGCTAAATGAAAAAGGGTCTTGAATACAACAGCAAAATGTTTATTTTTAATTTTTGGAGGGGATGTTACGTCCCTATCAGCCATTATGCAAGTTTTGGGACAGAAGTGGAAAGTGCTATGCTATGCTACACTTAATTTTGAATGACGATTTTTTTAATATCGTTTCGGACCATCATTGCCTTCCACATTCTTAGGAAAAACGATTTTCCGAAATATCGTTTGATGTACGATTTTTCGTCCGCAGGTACACAACTCTTATTTGTAGAGTCTGGCAAAAAAATTCGTACATTGAACAGTATATTTCACAAAATCGTTTTTCCTCATAAGGAGGTGGAAGGCAATGATGTGTAGAAATAATATTTAAAAAATTGTACTCAAATTAAGTGTAGCACCTGGCTCAAGTATTTTCACTTTTGTCCCAAAATTTGCATAGCTGACAGGGACGTGACGTCCCGCCCCTAAAAAAATTAAGAAATATATTTTACTGTTATAGCCTATAGTCAAGACACTCACTCATTTAGCAGAAGAGAGAAAACAGCAACTTTCTGAGAGTCGCGCAAGTGTTGAAAAGAACGTAGGCCTCTTCTATATATTTTACATGTTTACTATTCAGATGGGAGAAAATTGAAGCTAAGAGCAATTTTGTTAGAGTGCTTGCTTTACGGAAGTGGTATTACCTGATAAGGGGTGATAATAATATGATATTTCTACATAATGGGTTTTGAACAACTCAGGGAAAATTAGTCTCGCTGAAGCAAAATCTTAGAAACTCTTTCAGTTGGGTAATTACCGATGGCAGGAATCGAATAAGAGTCGTCTTAACCGAGCCGATTTCGACGGAGTAGGTGAACATCATTTAATTTCACTTCTTATTAAGCAAATACGGTTGTTACATATGGTACTGATAAGTAAACAAGTTGCCGACTTGTCATTAATTTGTTTTTCCTCATCGTTCAACGTGAGTCGACAACTACAGCAGTTAGTAGTACAAAAGTGAGAGCATCCCGTAGAGTAGGTCCTAACCATAATACTATTTCAATACAAGGGCATGGGAAGTAAAGAACACACCTCAGATCTATTTTATCAAGGCCTAATAGAAGTAATGAAGGTATGAAATACCAATGATTGGCACTAAATGGCGATCAACAATTTTTGTCATTACAATTTAGAACTTTTATAAATAGGCCCACAATACTTAAAGCTACAGACGCCGAAAATTTACGTCCGAACTTATGTTTTTCCTTTCCCACGAACGTTTTCTTTCTTATTCCCCAACTTTTTGAAACTTGAGTTTATAGTCGATGAGATTTCATATTTGATATATCTAATATGGATCCAATAAATTAAAACAAAAAGATCTTCGCGCAATCCAAAAATATAATAGCCAAAGCCTCGATAGCCAAAATGCATTTTGAAAATAATTTTTTCCCCTTTTAAATTAAAATTTTCAAAGAAGTCAAGGAGCAATGCCGTGGTAAAGCCCTGCGCACACAACACCGAAACAGAAACTTGTGATATAGTTTCTTTCGATGCGGGGATAATACCTCGACTTATTTTGGAGCCGTGTCATCGCACCTAAGAAAAACGGGTTATAAACCACCTCAGGAAATCACAGCTGGGCACGCTATAAAAGTTTGAATCAACTTGTTTGCTCGACGGAATCGCCTCATTGCGTGTCCTAGAACTTGGATGTTACTTGAGTTGCAGTCGACACCGATCAAAGGTTTAATTAACATTCTAATTAATAAGTAGGTACAGGCCTACTAGTAATTATTGTCCTCCTTTTAATCAGTATAATAGCTGCATATAGAGAATAGGGAAGGCACCTCAGTCGTAGATATTAGCGCTGGTTTACAGAATCGGTAGATATTCACTTAAAAACACCATCGCCGTACTTTATCCACAAAGGTTCGAAGTTTTACGTTTACTCTTTCGCGCGATTTATTGTGAAAATACGTGTGACGTCATAACCCTGTATATAGCGTTGTTTATGAATGAAATTGACCACGGTCTTCTAGATCACGGAACTAAATTCACCTCTCGGCCGTTCACCAGCTCGTGTTAAAACAATAGTTCATTGTTGACATTTTCTTTATAAATGTTATCATAAAACCATACAGTACTATTTATAACTCCATGATAAAACCATTAATCGTTATAAATGTATACACAAATTTGCAAATGTGATATCTTGATGTACAAATTACTGTTGTTTAGCATTTTTTTTTATCATACTAGAAACAAATTTCATTCCAAAAAGAATGAAAAAAGATAATTAGCAAAAATGTTTTTTTTTCGATGACCACACGGTGATTGGTTGTAGGGTTATGACGTATTGCTCTGTTTTTCCCGCCATTATTACGTGAAAAACTTAAGCTCACTTTTATGACTAAAAATATTTTATAAATAACAAAATTTGATATTTATGTAATCAGAAACTGGCCCTGAATACAGTAGAATAATAAAAAAAAGTTGTGAGTTTTCCCTATTGGATACACGTTAAATATTTACTTATGTACAGTATTAAACAAATGTAATTTCAATTTTCTTTAAACTAAAAAATGCAAAGTTATCTCATAAAATGTCAATTATTCACTTCACCTACTTCCACGACAACTTCATGTAGGGCTGTGGTTATGTCCGTATAAACTTGTAATTCAATAGTTGCTTGACGAGATTATGCATTTTAGAACGTGTGTAATTTTTCAACCTCAAAAACAAACCATGGTATTTTCCTATCTATTTTCTATTTTGCAGTGATGAATGTATGAAAGGAAACAAGTTGCTAATGGAAATCCAGTAAAGACCGCAAACATAATAAGTAGGATATTAGTGAAGACGCAGAAGGGGCAGTTTTGCATTTAAATAAGACTGCTTTCAAAATCCAATGAGTGCACTTGCCCGTTATTAGTTGGCCTAAGATTGCTTGTAAACCAGGCCCAAACAGGGGAATTCTTGATCGAGAGGGCCCGAGAGATGCCAAATTTGTTTATACTACTTATAACCATGGACAACATACATCAACAAAATGAATGTGAACGATTAGAACTAGAAAAAATTATGGAAACAAGATGGGAGTTGTTGAAAGAAGTAGTCAGTGAGTCTCTTAACGGGTCAAATGGGATTGATGCAGACCATAGCAGACTAGCCTTGGGCCTAGGCCTGGGATGTAGGCCAAGGACCGTTGCGGACCAAGGCATAGGCCTAAGCCCTGATGTAGGCCTAAATACTACTGAAAATGAGGAGATGTCAGGGCCTATACTGACTGAGGAAACAAACGAAATACAGGGAAATGCAAGCGTAGACTTCATCAAAGTCATCACTGGAGACTTGTTTGAAGATAATGAGTCTGCATATGCCCATTGTGTGGGTGAAGACATGTTGATGGCCGGAGGCATTGCAGCCCAATTCAACAAGAGGTATGGGAGAAGAGAAGAATTATTGAACCAAGGAAAAAAAGTAGGTGAAGTTGCAACTCTTGAGAATGATGGAAGATACATTTTCAACTTAGTGACTAAAAAAAGAACAAAAAAAGACAAACCAATCTTGAGAGACATATACAAGTGCCTTGTAACAATGAAAGAGTTGTGTTTAGATAGAGGGGTTAAAAGCATTGCTATGCCAAGGCTTGGCTGTGGTTAGACAGACTTAAGTGGCCACAAGTGCGAAGATCCATCGCCAATGTGTTCAACGGGACTGGCATTCAAATCAGGGTTTATATATGGAATAACAAGAGTACTCTAAATTTAAATTTAAATTTAGATCAACCAAACCAGATGGTTAGTGAACATAGCAATGATCCTGCTGGTACAAAAGCGGAGAACAGGCCTAATTCCGAAACAAATAAAGTCCTTGTTGTAGGGGATTCAATGATCTACAATGTAGGTAAAATAAGTAAGCAGAGAGGAAAGGAATGGACTGTAGACTGCTACCCTGGGGTAAGAACAGATCAACTAACTAAAATTATAAAAAATAATTATAAAAAAGACGGAAGTAGCATAGGCCTAGATAGTCAAAATCTTAATCTTAACAAAGAGAACATTGGGCTAAAGCCCATAGTTATTGCACACGTGGGTACAAATAATATTAGAGGATGGAGGAAAAATGGTAATTCAATCAATGATACGTGGGATCTGGTAACAGCTTTAAAAAATAAGTTTCCAGGGGCAAACATAGCAATAACGGGTATAGTCCATAGATTAGACATAGAGGACAAGGAAATCGATGAGATAAATAATGATGTTGAATGGGTGACAGCTGCACTGGCGTGCACGTTTGTTGACCCTAATATATGGTTGTTGAGGGACAGCCTTGGAAAGGATGGCCTGCATTTAAATCACAGAGGTCACAACATAATGTATGATATAATAGTAGGGTTGGTGCACAAACTGGAAAACTAATTTCGGACAGTGGACATGTACAAAGAGACAAGGGGATTGGTGTAAGTGACCAACAAGTACAACAATTTGGTTTAAGCATTAATAATACTAGTATTAATAATCTAATAATGACAGAAACTTTACAGGGAACTAATAAAGGCAAGGTTGATATTTTATATGTAAATATTCAAAGTTTTTTGTCAAAAAAAACATTCATAGAGGACATAATTAATAGGAAAACCCCAACTATATTCGGTCTTACAGAGACGCGCCTAGTAAATGACATAGAGGAATGGGAAACTGATATAGAGGGATACAGCTCAATTCGGGTAGACTCGCACAATAGGCATACAGGAGGTATCATGGTATATATTAAAAAAGAGGTAACCTTCTCGATAATTAAAATTAAAGTGACGGAAAGAGAATGGTGGGAAATTTCGATTAAGATTATCAGCGGTTACCTTATGGGTATGATTTATTCCCTTATCTACTCGTCACCTAAAGGGCTAAGGCAAAGATTATTACTTCTTTAGAAGAGACGATAGATATGATAGTAAACAGGAACTCCAAATTAGTGGTTAATGGTGATTTCAATATCGACCTAAGTAAATTAACCATATATTCCAAAAAAATGCAGTTAATGTTTGAGCGTATGGGTGTGGTTCAACTTGTTAATGAATTCACAAGAATTGCTAAATTAGTAAGTAAAACTGATAATAAAGTATCATTTACTAGAACAACCATTGATTATACAATAACATTTAAAGAACTTGAAAATACTGTTAGAGTCAATGTTCTGAATGAAACAGTATCAGACCATTGTATGCTTGGTATTACGATTTTAGATGGGAGAAGTCGTAACATAAATAAATCACAGAATAAAACAAAAGAAATTAATGTCAGGAATTACAAAAGAATTTTTCATAATGAAGAGAACAAAGAAAAGTTTCTAGGAAACTTATTGGGAAAAAACTGGAGTGTAAATCAACAGGGGACAAATTTAGATAGTATGGTACAGGAGCTTTTAAATAATTTATCTGCAACTTTGGATTCAGACATACCACTTCATAAAATTTTGGTAAAAACCAAGTATAACCGAACAAACAATAAATGGTTTGATAATGAAATAAAAAGAGTTATTGGAGAAAAAAATTATCTTTTTAGGATAGCAAAAAGAACAAATGACCCACTGTTATGGGATAACTACACACGTAAACGAAATCTATCTCTTAGCATGTTAAGGCAAAAAAGGCTGAATTTTATACTAATAAGATAAAAGAATACAGATATGTACCTAAAAAATTATGGGAAACACTTAAACTTTTGTATAATGGTAAGAGTTCGGATAGTCCAAATGACTTGTATTTTGGAAACAAAAAAGTGTATGGAAAGGAAGTGGCAGACAAATTTAATGAATACTTTGTTAATAGTATACAAGACATATACACGCAGATAAAAAGTACACATTCTGTAGAGCAAATGTTAGAATCGATACCAGTCATGTCTAATGATGTGTTAGAGGAATTTAATTCAGTAAGTATAGAAGAAGTATCTAAAATTATATTAAATCTTAAAGCTGTTGGACCAGGAGAAGACGGCATCACGGATAGAGTAATGAAAGTATCGAATGTAGTATTGGGAGAGTATGTAACTAATATAATAAATTTATCACTAGAATTAGGAGAAGTACCAGCAATCCTAAAAACGGCTATTATTACCCCTATACCTAAAGTACCTAGGGCAATAGATGGGGAAAACTTTAGGCCCATAAACGTGTTGCCAATAATTGAGAAAATATTAGAAACTGTGGTTAAGGATCAACTGATGAATTTCTTTGAAACTAATAACATTTTTACTACACAACAATCTGGGTTCCGCAGGCATCATAGTTGTGAAACTGCGATACAATTAGTATTAGAAAATCTAAGGGAAAAAGTAGGGAGTACAATAACAGTGGCTGTGTTTTTAGACTTGAGAAAAGCTTTTGAAACAATCGATCGTGATATATTGTTACAAAAACTGGAAAGGTATGGTATACGGGGTACGGCGGCTAAATGGATTAAGTCGTACTTAACATATAGAACACAAAAAGTTAAATATAATGGCTGGTACTCAGGAACACAGGATAACAGTATTGGAGTGCCACAAGGATCTAAACTAGGCCCATTATTGTTTATAATTTATATTAACGACATGGCCAATAACCTACAATTTGTAACAATACACCTATATGCAGATGATGCTTTAATATTAATCTCAGGTATAAATATACAAGAAGTGTTAGAAAAACTGAATGTTGATATAAATGTATTGGAAATTTGGTTAGAAATTAACAAAATGAAACCTAATCTAGAAAAAACAAAAGCTATGGTAATAGGTTCTCCAAAAATGAGGAAAATGGTGGGACAGATCATAATAAAAATTGGGGGAGAGGTTATTGAGTTAGTGGATGAATCAAACACTTAGGTATCATGTTAGATCACGGATTAACATTTAAACAACATGGACAGTATGTAATTAAGAAAATGGCAACAAAAGTTGGCTTATTCTTAAGAATACAGGGATCGTTACCTACGGAAGCAAAAATAATGTTATATAAAGCAATTATTGCCCCTCACATTGACTATTGTAGCTCGTTGTTGTTTTTATTAGGACAAAATGAGATCATGACTTTGCAAAAATTGCAAAATAAAGTAATGAGAGGTATATTAAGAGTAAACAGAACTACATCTGTAAATAAAATGTGTAAGGCCTTAGGCTGGATGCAAATAAAAGAAAGAATACTACTAAATACCCTCTCCTTCATTCACAAAACATATAAAGGTCTTACACCAAAATACTTGGGGACAAATTAACCAAGGTTGAGACTGTACACAAATATCATACAAGGGGAGCAATGAATTTAAATGTTAACAGAATAAACAGAAGACAAGAGGAGAATTCAATATTTGTGAAGGGTGTTAAAATATTCAATCGAATCCCTATAGGTATACGCAATGAGAACAATCATAAACGTTTTAGAATAGAGTGTAATAAACTTATAAAAAATGGTAAATTAATGGCTAAACCTTATGAAAAAAGCTCTTTTTGGGACAAATAAATATCTTCATAATTAAAATATATAAAGTTGTGGCAATGTATCACTATTTTGAAGGTTTTCCATTATTACTTGATTTCAAGTGGTGGAAATTGTAATTATGTTGGGTAATTTATGTATGTTGACTATATGAGGAATTTTTATTAGTCCACTATGGCAACATGTACTATGATACTTGATAAATGTTGATTTTATTGAAGTGTTTTTGCTGTGGTCTTTTTATATTGTGATAATTGTAATTGTATATATTGTATAATTTTGTATAAGATCAGTTCTTTATTGATGACTGTGGTTGCATGATGTATGTAGCATCAGATTTGTCGTGTACAGTGTGGATACAGTTAATCTTGAACAGTGGAAATTGTTCTTGTAAGTTGGTATTTTGCTGACTGGTCGAAGTTGGGTTTTATAATAATTATAGACAAGATACTGCAACAATCAAAATAACATAGATTTAGAATAGTTTTTATACTGTTTGTTTTTTATATTATGGAATTATAAGAATTGGTTATTGTGATTTTATCTTGTACAACTGTAGTCCATATCATAATATGTATGTATTTGTATGTAAATAGCAATTTTGCTAAATAAATAAACTACTACTACTACCAAAAGAAAAAAGTTTCGTCGTACTATGCTAATAATTGGAGACTTTAATTGACAATAATTTTGTTTAGATATTTCTATCTCATTCTTGTCATGCTTATCCAAACGGCAAAATGGGTAAAACAATCGTATAGTGCACGATAGTTTTAAGACAAATTCAAAGTGACCCTCATCAGTTTAAAGGACCCTAAATGTGATCTCATCTGGAGCAAGCTTGGTATACATGTCTGGAATTCCTGCAAAGCATTCATGGGGAGGCGCTTTTATTTAAACTAAAATACTTATGCATTTTTACTAAAAACCAGTCTTTAACTATTATTGTTTACTGATGTACTGTGACAAGCTATTGAATTGTAGGTTTTCAAGGAGATGTTTCATGTTCGGAAACAGATCACCCATGCACACACGACGTCACTCGGCTTCTACGTAGTCATCAGACAAGTTAGCGTGTAGGTCGGGTCCTATAGTATGACAGTTACATTCATGGCTTAATTCAAGACACAACGATGCGCGTGCATCATGCAATTATATTGTTATTTTTAACGTAGGGCCTACGGCTAATAAACATGTAGGCCTAATGAAAGAGGTAGATTATAGTCAGAACATCAAGGCTTGCCGACACAACTTCATACATACAAATTACAATGTTTAGTCTATTACCAAAATAATTATCTAATAACACATTAGGCATTGTTAGAGAGAGCACTGTGAGTCATTCTTTGCCCACGATTTACTCAAACTGTAGGTTTGGACCCGGCGATAAATATATACTAGGACTAGTCTACTAAAGGAAGAGAAAGAAATGTATTTACTCATTTACTCAAAACAACGCTTCTATACTTACATTATAATTATTGTATGGTACATATTTATTTAAATCTTAACTATAAATCAATATAAGAACCAAAACACGTCTAGATGAATGATCAGCCATGCCATGTGGTGTATTTAAAGTGCATACAGTTGTGGGGTCGGGTGGAAAGCTTTTGATTGGCCACTGATTTAGATTGGCCTATAATAAGCCTCAATATAAGTGGATTTAAGGTACCTCCCTTCAGGCATGCACGTACACATTTCTGCTGAGTAAACTATTTATCTCAAAACACGTGGATTTACTTTCGAAAACAAAATCGCGTGCTTAAATACAGCGAGTGGGTTTGACTTAGTTGCTATATACTCACTTGCTCTTGATTTAAAGCAATGTTGTTTCAACAGGTGGGCATGGAATAACGTGGTGGGCAGCGAGTCTACAAAGCATAATCTTATAATCTTCCGTTACTGGAACTATTTTACATAGGTGGGTGTACATGTGGGTTTAGTTGTGCATGTGCCTCTGCCATTACTCAGGCAGCATTGACATCGAAGCAATTGGCTCTGGGATAGAGAGATTCGAGTTCTCATTAAATGCCACTAAAACTCTTCTACGAAAACATCCTTGTCACAAGCACCAGAAAGTAATTAATTTTTGTCAAGGAAGAGGAGATTAAGACCGGAGAGGGGCCTCTACCATATGTGGGTGATGGAGAAGAGGAGATTAAGACCGGAGAGGGGCCTCTACCATATGTGGGTGATGGATGACTGTCGCGACTACACTACAATTTTTATCAGTAAACTTAAACCGAGGTTTAGAATACGAAAGTGTATTCAAATTATTCCAACTTCTTACTCGGGTTCAAAAATTGAAACATATCGTTATTTCTAAAAAATTTCTAAATCAATGTAAGATTCCAATATTGTGAGAAAAAATAACTGCTTACAAAATTATTAAATTCTCGTTTTTCGTGTGCTGCCCCCAGCGCAGCACACACTATACGCAACGGATTGAGGTCGAGAGCCACTGGTTTCGAACACCCGTCCACTTAATCACGTAATTAATTAATTCACGTACGTGTGCACGTGACTTGTTCCAGGTCGCGAGCACCGGAACCGTGACGTCACTTCCGCGTGGACTGACAGCCGCGCACGCGCTCACGCATGTAAACAACGTCCCGCATGAACACACGATGCGCCTGTATGTGACCTTGACTTGATGGATGACACATGACCGCGTAGGTCATGGTAGATGTGTGCGTGGAATGTGGAGACGAGCAAGAATGTCGATTTGGACGAAAACGACAAAAATTAAATTTGTTTATTAGGTTTTTGATTGGATATTGCTTAACGTCTCATATTTCTGCAACTTGGCTAATCGAGACGAAGGGAGGGACGTAAAGGATGACGCGGGGGACAAGGGGTGGACAGGCCTGTGCAAGTCAGAACCACCCACAAGCATATGGGAGGGCAGGGGTACCCCCACGTCGTGGTCGTCTACGTCTGTGTCATCATCCGTCCGTGTTGTCATTGTCGTCGCCGTCGGGGAGGTAGTCAAAGGGAAGGGGTTCCCCGAAGACGACCCAGAGCTCGCCATAAACTCCCCTATTCACGGGCCAAACCGCGAGAAGGTGTCGAGTTGGAATTTGAAGAGTCGCTTTGATTTAAAGTCCCCCACTGAAAATCAGTTATATAACTGAGTGGGTAGACTCTAAATACAATTTATTTATTTATTTATTTATTTATTAGGTAATAAAATAAATAACATTTTAAATGGGCAAGTAAGTGATTGCGTATTTTTTAATTAAACTGCCTTTAATTCTGGGTCAGTCAAGGTGATTTTTACAAATTCTTAATATTAGCTAGTAGACCTGCACGTAATCCTTTACACACTGATAATTTGACTTGCACATTAAGCATGCCTAACAATTGATTTCTACGAACACACTGCAGTCAAAATAGCATGCACTTGCACTACGCAAAGAACTCACCCTTCAGAATCATATTTCTCCTCTGGCTGTTTCTTCACCATTGTATTCGAACTACTATATATGATTAATTAGCACTGGAACTATAAAAGTATGCACCACGAAGAAAAACAATAACAAAAACAATATCTAGATTGATAGAGTTTATGCTCACATCGAAAAGATAGAACCGGTAAAAAAGCACTAAAATGCTTGCTCAACTTTCGTCAATACGAAGCAATATCGATAATATGTCAATTCTAACAGTTGTTTGCCATCTGCAGTAAGCCTGTAGATAATCAGTACTGTTACTGTAATCGTAGGCAACGCTCTAATATGAATAATGTAATCACTTCATTCGTTATTAATTTAATTACAACACTGATACGCACAGGTGAACGTAATTAGTAGCTAGAAATATACATTAGATTGGTTTCTTTCGCAGAACACGACGTGATGACGACGTAGATAGTTACCACGAACAATAAAGCAACAACACAGAAATATATTAAAACACTCGACATGGGTCAGAGCTCGCGAGTTTGACCATCAGCACGAAGCACCTGCTGAGGACAGAACAACAGCATCGGAGTGACAGAAACTCGTACGAGATGGACCGGGTGAGGTGGTGGGTGATACTGCTGCAGACGAGACCAGAGAGACGGACCGACGCGATGCAAAGGAGACGTACGTCCTACTTAGCCGGTGACCGTAGTGAGTGAGACGTGTTGGTTGGTGTTGGCTTTGAAACCGTCGATAGCCGCGCTACGATGAGATGTGGTTTCTGACAGGTACATAGTTACCGTGTTACGAGAGAGATTCGAACCCATAACCTCCACCCCGATATACGTGATTTCGGCGCTCACGCAGATAGTTAGGTTTGACGCCTACGTACAATGTCCCTTGTCTCATTGTTTTTTCGTGGTACGTCGAAATGGGGCGTATGGTAGACGGATTTCACACCTTTTGTTGAAAGCAGCTGTTGCGGGAGGGGAAGTGTAAGCCAGAAGCTGCACATGATGTGCTTGTCTACTTTATTGGGGGCATCCCTCATCTCAGCAGAAACTGAATACTTGTACTACGTAGACCTTGATAATTAATTAATTAAATGCTGTGCTCACTCTGGTCTTCATGCAATCTCCTACCCACTTTATCAATGAAATATTATCCCCATTTTCCTCTACAAAGTCGCACCATCATCTTCCTGTTTGTGTGTATCTTGAATGGCTTCATTCAAAGTGATAACGTCGTTACCCATGATCTAACAATATATCTCGAGATATATTGTTAGATCATGGTCGTTACCCGGTAAAAATATAAACGTGTATAGCTCTGGGCTGCATCATGTGAATGTTCACACTTTGTGACACCTTGCAGCAGTAAAACCAGGTAAAAGCTTCGACCCCCAGCCCCCCCCCCCCCCCCACACACACACACACCCGCGACCGACACTTATCCTTAAACCGACACACGCAGACTGTACAACAACCGGTACTGTACAAGTACCGGTATGCGAGTACCTAAAATCATTGTCGAAGAAATCACAAATAAAACCGCATCGCCATGATCACTTTTGGTGACGGTGCCGGGTTCGAAAATATATTATGGTTCCTGCTCCTCCCTCCTCCTCCTGTGAGGATATCCCCACCCCCTGACCCCTAGGGGCATCCAATTTCCAAACATTCTGTATCTTCCTTGTATACACAGGCAATATCAACCCAAAAACGTATGTTAATCGGAGGTCATGTTCGGTTTTTGGTCGTAAGACGTGACACGCACAGACAGACGGACGGACGGACGTCGAGACCGGCATTACTGCAGGAGCAGGACTGAAGGTTTTCCTCAGTTGGGATTGAGTCCTCTTAAACTGTCCTCGGACACTTTCACAATAACTGTCCTCTCCTAACTCATGGACCCATCCGCTCACCGCAGGCTCCCTGACCAGGTTTCCTACAAAACATTATTATTGTCTCACTCACACGCTTTATATTGACGTCGTTGTACGTACACGGACGCCACGTTGGCAGGTTAAAGTTCATAGCATAATTATTTCCCATACCGTAACCCTACATCGCGCATTTCTTCGACACCGATTGAGATGTGGCTCGAAGCTAGCATGCAAGGCTGTAATTCCGAAACTGCTTGTAGTCGTTAAAGGGGCTAAAAAACCAAAAATTTATTTTTTACCACGTGATCTAGCCTATAGCACAATACTACACTAAAATGACTGTTTTTTAAATTATATCTTTTAACTGTGATTTATCACGAATTTTTTTAATTTATTTGATCCAGAAATTTGCGAAAATTGGTGTTTTGGAAAATTTCTTAAATCGGCTTTAACCTGATTCTTTTTTGGTCCACATAGATACTAGAGCATAGAACCAATCTGAAATGCCCCTTTATAACATCGCGTCTTGAAACTTTGCACAAATATACCCTCAAACACGCAAAAATATGCATTCCAAAATCACACCCCATCTTGGTAATCAGCATATTTTGACCGAACTACTTGCCCAAATTACAAAACAAAATATAGAGAATTTACAGAAAAGGCTGTAGAGTACGTCAATAATGGCCAATATTTTTTTGGATCAAAATCCTCCAAGGTCACGGGGCATAAAGATCGTCCCCATGTTATTTCTTATGGGAGATTTTTGCCGATGGGACCTAGCTCGAAAAATGTCATGTTTGACAATTTTTTGGGAGGTCATGATGGCCCCAATAATTTTTCTGTTAATTGCTAAATTCATTACTAGTTAGCCTGAATGAAATATATTTTTTGAGTTTAGCGGTTAAATACCCCTTTAAATGATGGGTGAGCGTATTTGAAAAAAATATGGTATGTCTAAGTTTAAAGATTTCGAGGGTCCCCTAAAAGTAAAAATCCATTGAAATTGGAGAAATTGTTTGTCTGCTACAGAGCGAAGAAACACATCCAAGGTATTTCCATAGGAATAGTCAAATTGAAGTACTCAATCTTCCTGCTATTTACTGTAGGTTGTAGTACGCACGCAAGAAGTTCCACAACAAAATGTTCAAGTCGTCTTGTCTTTAAAATCACTACAGGACCACTGGGGTACTTGCCATCATTCATTATGCCAACACCACCCCCCACCCAGAAAGTTTGAACAATCATGGGCCTACATACCAGTCTTACTCTATTATTATGAAAGTTAAAACAAACTAGAAACCCCAGAAAGTCTTAATATATGTAGGCCTACCATACCCGGCACCTCCACCATCAGTGATAACTTTTCTCCCTATTTTGGATAATTAAAATTTTGTATATTTGTTTTGTCTCTTTCATTCAGTGAAGGACAGTACCCTAACTACAATATTGATCATTATTATTTACAATACCTATGCATGTTCGTATTCAGGGCAATGCACTATACTTGATTGGACTACAATAAAACAGCAGACTGGTCATTATATCCAGTAACTTGTATGACTAATTAATGTAATTCAATGGTTACGGTCTGTAAGTTGAGGTAATGCTCTCTTGTGTGGCCTGCCTTGAATTAGTAAGGTGCGTTAAAGCAATGCGTATAGCCATGTAACTTCATACACAAACAGCTCTAGAGAAATTCACATTACTGTACTTACAAGGATGCTTATTGCTTAGGTAGTCTTACCTTTAGGGATGGCAATTTTTCTGGTCAAATTAAAGTTGCTCAGTTGACCGGACCGGACAATTGACCCAAAGTCAGTCAAATATAAAAAAGGTAGGGGCCTATAACCTACATTTTGCTTTGTGGCAGGATACTTACGACTTATGAGACATTTATCCGCAACCTAGTTAAAAATCAATATGATCAACATTCAATGGTGATGATGATAATTATTGATGAAAATTGATTAATGAATGGGGTAGGGGAGGCTACCTACCATTTACTACCACTTTGTCTGCTCCTGTCGAAAAGTATTAAGAGCGACAACAGTGAATTGACCAATTTCGATTTTTCGACTGACAATATTTGACTGATCAACTGTCAGAGGACAACTAAATAATCTAACTAGGCCGCTTCGCAAACGCTTCTTTTAATCACGTTAATGGATGAGCTTTTTTGTAAGTTTTTAGTTTGCGTGGGATCTCTTTACTTTTGCAAGTGCTTTTTGAACACATTGTAGGTGATTGTTGTCAAGTTTCTATCTCAAAAAACTTAGGCTACATTAAAACCTTTATTTGTATGGCTTCTGGCTAGCTTTTCCAACTTTTTCTTTCCAAAGGTACTACATCACCATAGGTAACCTTAATGTCCATGTAAAATATGAACGTTGTAGCCCCACCCGTTTGGTCAGAATCGGCCAAAATGTCACGAAAATATTGCACTTAAAATCGGGGAAAAAATGGTAAAAGAACGATATTCAAGAGAAATATTTCTTTGATTGCAGGCCTACCCAAAAATGTGGCAGGTCTAAATTCAGAAATTTCGAAGGTCCCCTCCAATTTTCATCAAGATCGGATATGCCGTTTGTCCGGTAGAGAGCAAACAGACAAAAATACAAAAAAAAAACACCCGGACTCTTAACTTTTTGGGGGGTCAGTGAAATTGAAGATTTTGCTTTGCTCATCCAATTAGCAATTACATAGATGCAGACACAAAAATGAACTAGCTACCTAGTGAGTTAAGTAAATATCGATGATTCCTATCCGATTCCGATCTAGGTGCTTTCCAAGTCTCAGATCATGTCCTGTTTGAAGTCGAAACTGTGCAGTAGGTAACTGTTTGTCTATTTCTATGATGTTTGACATTTCCAGTAGTTATCTTTTGCCATGCTTTCCCTTAGCTTTTATCAATCTGTTTTTGCACTCTCCTCTTGGTTGCTGTGCTAAGAGTGCCTTTACTTATGAATGTGACATGAAAGTAAAGTAACAATGTAAAATCAAGGATTCTAAATAAATTGAATTGAAGCAATCAGTGAGTTAAAAAGAATCTAGGTGCCCGTTAGGGCGCCGCAGCCAAGCCGTGGCGCGCTACAGACTCAGGCACCTTATACAGCAGGCAGAGTTGGGGTGATTTCGTGGTGATACCAATTACCAAGCCACCATGAAACGTGATGTGTACTTGAAAACTATCAAAATCGAGGGGATTTAGGTACCTGACAACACATGCCAAATTTGGTTGGGGTACGAGCATTCCTTCTTGGTGAAAAAATGGCTTGAAACATGCTCAAAATCAGTTTAAGGATGTTAGCTACTACTACTACTGCTACTGTCAAATTCGTCAGTTTCAATCGGCCAGCGATTCTGCCCAACGGGTGGGGCTACAGCGTTCATATTTTACATGTACGGTCGGTAGCCCTACATTGAGGTTATAGTGACAGTGCCTATTGAAAGAAAAAGTTGAAAAAGTTTGCTGGAAGGCTTCCAAATAAAGGTTTTAATATAAGCCTTTTACAAGAATAAAGGCCTTCAACAAGTAGGTAAGCAGGGGTGGTCCCAGCCATTTGTGAAATTTCACATATTTTTCACATTTGAAAATTGCAATTTTTTGTATTTTTTCACATCTGGAAAATGAAGTTATTCACATTTTTCAAACATAATTTTCCTTAAATCCAACCCTTGACAAATCCACGAGCAGCACGCTATCTACTCACAATGAGGTGGCACGGGTAAACCGGGGTCAAATCCGCCGAATGCGGAAATGTTTTGGGGTTCTGTGTTATATTTGGTGGCCTAAAAGTAAAACGCGATTTGAGGCGACATCTAATCTTTAAAAAAAAAAAAAAAAAAAACTATGAAAAGAAAGCTAATATTTGCATTACCAACTCATCACGTTTTTTACTGGTTGAGGTTCTGATTTTTCACATTTTTCCACAAAACAGCAAAAAGTGGCACTTTTTTGCAGGTTTTCACATAGTGTCTAATTTTTTACATTTTTCACATGGGGACCACCACTGGGTACGGGAACTAGTTCTGGATCGGGGTTGAGTTGTGGATCAAAATCTTTGGGCTTGTGTAAGTTCTACATGTAATGTACTAGATGCACTGTCAGTAGATTTTTCTGATAAATTGATCCAAGGAGCATTAGAATTGCACACTGTCATCACCAGGTTGAGTCATTTGTCAACTTAAGTAGAAATAGTCAACAATGCTGTCAAAATGGTTGCCGTTTGCAACAGAAGCAATTGCTATACACATGCATGTACATCATTGTAATTAATATTTCATCAGTTATTAGCACAGCTTTCAAACTTTGTCAGAATTCTATTATTAGTTTTGCTAAGAATTGAGTCTGACTATAATAGGTTTACTGTACAACTACTCAAAGCACCCTTGCGGGTGTCTACAAATAAGAGGTTTTTGTCCGTTTTTGTAGATCGTAACACCATGTTAAATGAATAGGGCATATATGCAGTAAGCCTAACAGTGTTTAAAAACCAAGTTAAAAGAAAAATAGAGTCACTTATTTTTAGAGCCTGTCTTTCCAGACTCAAATCTAAAAAGTTTTGGTCTAATTTTTAATTTTTTTTCAAAAATTTTGAATTTGATCTAAATTTGTGTTTAGAATTTTTGGCATATGAAATTTATACCCAGTTGTTAGCTCTCCTCTTGTCTTGTTTTTATATTTTGTATTGAAAAAAAAATTGTGGTTAGCCTTATGGCTGCAAATAATTCATAATAAAATTTTGATCCACAACTAATCCGGGGACTGGTAGGTAGTGGATCAATGCTGATACCGGGCGTCCAGAATCAAATGTATCACGTGCGGCTGCATCACTACTTATGAAACATATAACAATTTGAAGAGTTTTAGGTTGATGATCCACAACTGATACCCAGGTAGGTAGGCCTACCGGTATCAGTTCTGGATCAAAGCACTAGGCCTACGTACTTTTTTTAATTGGCTCATTTTAGTAGGCCTATCTTCGTAAACTTTTTTACATTTTTTTCTTTTGCAAACATTGTCGGAAAGTTAATCAATAAGAATATAGTATGTGGGAGAAAACCAAAAAAAAAATCCTGATACTCAAAATTGTAATATTGCTTATAACCCGATCCAGAACTAGTTAGGCCTACCTTACCACCCTAACTATACTAGTTAGGAACTTGACAATGATCACCTAGTAGGGCCTACATAGTTTACAAAAAACAAGTCTTTGGGCCACTAGATATTTTAAATTCTATTGTTTATTGGTAAATACCATATCAATTAAATTGACTTTGATGAAATTATTGTAATTTTAACAAATAGCCCTAATTTTGTAATGGAACTTGAAAAAGTAATGTGATCCCACATAAGAAAAAACTTCTAAAAAAACAGCCAAACCTTACACAATCAAAAGCAATGAGATCTAAAAGAAATGCCAAGCTTATGTAGGTACCCTCCTACATTTTTGCAATCTTAATACATAAATTTACTTTGCCTTGTGACTGCATCCTTGCAAAGCTTGGCAAAATAAATTTGCACAAACTTTTAAAGTTTGATAGTAAAAGTTGCAAATTGCAACTATTGTTTTAAATGTAAAAGCTTGTGCAAATTTTTTTTTGCTAAGCTTTGCAAGGATGCGGTCACAGGGCAATGTGAATTTAATATGTAATTAAGATTGTGAAAATGTAGGAGGGTAGGGGCTACATAAGCTTGGCATTTCTTTTAGATCTCATTGCTTTTGATTGTGTAAGGTTTGGCTGTTCTTTAACATGTTTTTTGTTAAGTATGTGGGTAAGGGATACACTCAATGACAGAACAACTTTTAAAGACAATACTGTTCATGAGAATTTATTTTAAATTTTAAACTATACTGTAACGCATAACTTCAGCTTTTCCTATAGAAGAATAGCAGGGTAGCCTAAGTGGTGGTCAACCCAAGTGAATTAGAAGATCGCCGTTTTCGTGTTGATCGACAGGTAGGCCAATAAACGTTGTACCCCCGCAGTGCTCAGTCGCTTTGACTGTGCGTGCCCACACTTTGCTTCTCAAGAAGACAAATACTAGGCCTATAGGGACTAATTCACAGAAGGCCTAGGATTTAGAACTGGCATAGGGTCCTAGACCTCTGTGTGAAATATATTTTTGAAAGGGCCCTAGCCTAGGCCTACCCAAAACAGTTCAGTTTAGTTTCAGTTTATTTAGCAGTTTCATTACATGTCATAGATTTGTTACATTTTCTTTCTTTTTTTAACTAGGGGCTAGGCCTATATAACAGCCACCTAGACCTAGGCCTAGCCCCTTTGGTCTAGCCTAGCCTGTCTAGGCGTAGGACGTAGCGTATGCAGAGCGAGTTTTCCAGTGACTATGCCCTACGCTCTACCTACCCACATGGCCTCAATCATGCTGACTTTAAATTAAAGGCTATAAACCTAGGCCTAGGCCTAGTAGTCTAGGCTCAGCTCTATGCCTAGGCCTAGGCCTACGCCTTGGGGTGCACAAAGAGCATGTCGTTCTCAAGCGTTCTAGCCTATAATTTGAATATCACTTTTCGGTACTCACCCAAAAGGAAACTTATACCAACAGCCACAAGATCTTGGGCAATGCTTCTCGTCGTTTTACCACAAAATAACCACTAACAACTGAACTGAACAGTGAACACGACTCAAACACCGATTCAAGCCTACGCTCAATTTTCGCCTAAACTGTCATAACAAATTGCCAAAGAGCATAACACCATTCTACAGACAAACCACTTAGAACGAGCACATACTGCACATCAGAAAAACCGCTAAATTTGAGATCCGCAATCTAAATTATCTCAAAGTCTCGTAAATTTTCTTGGACGAAATATCATTCTTCCTGTTAATCTTATGGTCTTATGATGACTAATAATCTTTTTGAGGAACCTAACCTCTGTCGATGAACTTCTTAGACATTTTGTTCATAACGCATGCACAAGAGGCAAGAAACTACAGCTGCGCCGCATATGACGTCATATCGGTGTGAAGTTAGCTTTGAATTCCACTAAATCGATACAACGTGACCTTGAGAAGGTTGCAAGGCTGTGGCTACTGTCATGGACATGTGCTCCATGTTCACGTTTTGACACTTTTGACAGCTAGGGCACACACCAGCCTAGGCTCTGATGTAAACAATACAATTTTTGGTGTTCTGATAGGGCCAACTGGCGATTTTAGTTCAGAATTTCGAAACACGCCTTTAGGCTTTGCAATGGATAAGGTGAGAATGCTTAACTTGAACATCGGAGTCTTAGGGCATGTTGATAGCGGCAAGACCTCTCTGGCCAAGGTCCTCAGCACAGTTTCCAGCACAGCATCTTTTGATAAAAATCCACAATCTCAAGCAAGAGGAATCACCATTGATTTAGGATTTAGTTCCTTTGTTGTGGACAAACCAACTAGAGCAAATGAGCTAGACCTACTAGAATGGGATAAGGTTCAATTTACGTTGGTTGATTGTCCAGGACATGCTTCTCTTATTCGCACAGTCATTGGCGGTAAGTCGTTGGGTTTCAAGTAAGCCTACTCTTCATCAATTCTCAGGTTTCGACCCTAACTCTACACAAATAGGTCTAATAAAAAATAAATCGATTAGGCCTACTAAAAACAATATTGTTGCAGTAGGTAGGCCTACAATTTAATCTGCTTTCCAACAATCCCAATACCGATGAATGCGATTTAGTCGAGGACAGTGCACCATGAACTGTTCTGTTCCAACTATTATTTTACGAGATACCAATCTTGATTGCGACAATTTGTCAGTGGGGCGCTCTACAACAGCCCGGGGGAACAAGACCCTACAATGTTAGAGGGGGGGGGGGGGATATTGGCTGTGACTACGTATAGATCACATAGCTCGGAAAGGATTTAGTAAGAACGTTTCAAGCTGAAACGGTTTGAAAAAGTAGTGTAAATTTAGAACCGATTCGATGGAAACAGTTCGAGATTTTGTAACACATTTTGGATAGCAATTTTCTAGGAAAAAGTGACATTTATTTTTGTTTATCTTCTAGATAATGATTGCGTCCATACAAAACTTTCAAAAAGTATCGGTAGGCCCTACTAGATTATGGTGTAAGGGTATGTTTTTAACTTCAAAAGTCAGATCGGAAGTCAAATTTTTCCCTATTAATAAGATTGAGAAACATAGTTAGGGCCTATGGACTATATGATACCTAAGTGTAAGTATTTTGTACTCCACAAAACACAGTCTAATTTAATATTTGTTTCCATGTATTAATCTATGGCTATAATAAAGAACATGAACATGAACATGTAGCCTGTGTGTGTGTGTGTATCAAAATTTTAAGACAATCTGTTTGGCATGTCGATCCCCCCGCTCCCAATTGTACAATATATACCGGTATGCCACTTAGCCACTTAAGTTCTACATAATCTGAAGCTAATATTGGAATTACACTGGGTACCAGTACCATAAATGAAGATGTAACCATTGGCAGGATACAGTGCCGTAATCAAGTACGTTATTTTTCGTGACTAAACAACACAAAAAGGCCATCCCATAATAGATAGGCCTTTACACTGTAGCTCATCCGATTGGGGTGCAGGTCCGATCCGAATCGTACTGGGGGATGCGGGTTCAAATCCCGCATAAGGCATGTTTTTTTGTAGCCTAAATGTCACCTGTCATCATCTTGAATAGGTAGCAACCAATACAGTAGGCCTATTGCAATAAAAGAGACAAGCAACAAAAATTGATCCAGGACTAGATAACCAGAGGTACGGGATCTATTTACACAACAAATACGTAGATTGTTACTTAGCAAAAAGGTCAAAAGTCAAAACCACCTCTTCTTCTATTTTCAGGAGCCCAAATAATTGATATGGTAATGCTCGTTCTTGATGTTACCAAAGGGATGCAAACACAAACGGCCGAATGTTTAATCATTGCAGAAATAACTTGTGATAAAATGATAATTGTTTTGAATAAAGTGGATGCCCTACCCGAAGAAAAACGACTAGCAATGATCGAAAAGGTAAATTTTATTATAGACAAACTACATAAAAGTTCCTCTGGTCTCACATTTGAAACTTGATTTCTGGCACAAGTCCGCATGACTATCGATACAAAGCCACCAAACTTTTCTTATAACTTTGTTACTTTAACACTGTGTGCCAGAGAGGCCCATGGCCGAGTGATCTCAGCACAACTGACACAATAAAAACATAGGGCCTAGTATCGTAGTTTTAATTTTGTATTTTGTTGTAGATGGTAAAAAAGATTAAATTGACATTGGCTAACACGGTCTTCAAAGAGGCACCTGTCGTAAGTGTCGCAGCCAACCCAGGAGGAGCCGAGTGCTCCGTGTCCGACCCTATTGGCATCCAGGAATTAATTGAAACGTTGAGAGAATTTGTTTTCATACCCCAACGCGATGTGACAACTTCATTCCTCTACTGTGTAGACCATTGCTTCAGCATTCGAGGACAAGGCACAGTCATGACTGGTACTGTTCTCCAGGGTGTTGTGAAGATTAATGATGTAAGTTCATTGTTAATGCCAAGTTTAGTTTGTTCGGCCTATATGTAAGACATTTAAAAAATAGCATTTTTAAAGCAAATTTTGTATTTTGTAGCATTAATTTTTTTGCTGTGGCTATTTAACCGTAGGAACGGGATAAATTACGGTAAAATTACGTTAATTCAATAATAACCACTCTGAAAATATACGAATTATGTTATAATTAATTCTAGTGTGAAAAATGCCTATCGCACTAGTTGCGAGAGGGTTGACAGGTTGGAAAGCTAAAGAGAACATAAATCCCAGCCTGAAGCTGGGGCGACAAAACTTTTCACATGCTGATGACAACTGCAGCTAAATTTAAAGTTGTACTTTAATCTACGACGCGTTTGTCCTTACCTTCGTCCCAGAAGGACGAAACGCGTCGTGGATTAAGTACACTTTAAATTAGCTGCAGTTGTCATCAGCAGTGAAAGGTTTTGTCGCCCCAGCCCTTCAGGCTGGATTTATGTTCTCTTTGCTTTCCAACCTGTCAACCCTTCTCCAATCTATGTATAATTAATAAGATGATCACAAACACTACCATTTCACTGTTGCGGTCCGCATGTTTATTAGCCTATGACATTTACTTATAGCTACCAACCTTTCAATAAATAGGCCTAGGCCTACTCTACTTACCAACCTTAACGTTGCTATTAAATCTTAACTCGTTTTTTATAAAATACTCTACTTACAACTTTAACGTTGCTATTAAATATAAACTCGTTTTAACGGAAAGATTCGGTGCGCTCTTATCGATGTTCTAGAACTAGCGCGGCGCACACTTTAAACGCTTTTATCATCTAGAATTGTGTTTGCGACGGGCCGAATGTATGAAATCATTTGCAGAAAAACATGACCCAAATAGAATGGTAAAAAAAAAAACCATACATTTGAACCGCCAACCTCTCGCATAGAATTCGGACGCGCTACCACTCTGCCACAATGCACTGTGATATTTGAAGCTATTGGCCTAGTTAGGTGGTATCCCGCGGACGATTCGGATACCTTCGATTATTTCCGCTGATCTTCGTTCATGCTACGGACGAATTGAGAATCGTAATTTTCCTGTAGCTACGGTTAAATAGCCACTTCCTAATTTTTTCTTTTCATCAAATTGCTAAATGTGGGGAGGGGGGCTTCTTGCACTTTGAATGGGAAATTAATGCTTTATACTTAATATTTTTTGTATGTACGTGAGTGTGACATCATAAACATTGTGGGCTGTCATAGTCATATTGCCATAAGTCAGGGAAATTGCCTTCCCCAATATACATAGCAGACATATTCCCGTACATGAAGGCTTTGTTGAAGACGAACAAATGAAGTTAATGAATATAGCCTAAAGAATAGAAACATTAAAATTAATTACTAGGAAAACGCTTAAGTCCCGCCGCGTTGTTGGATGAGCCTAATTGGTGCATTGAGTTGTTAAGTGTTATGCGGATTTTCTGTTGTACTGTGAAGAAATCATTACTAAGTGATTTTTTTCAAATTAATTTAATTAATAAAAATAAACTTTAATTTAATTTTTAATTAGGTAATCATAATTTTAAAAGAAAAATCGTAAAATTTGATTTTCATACAATAATTTTTCGATTGCGCTCAGATTTCACACGAATATATTAATTCATGAAATTAAGGATTCTGTGAAATCATTACGATCGGATAAGCATGTAGGTGCTATAAGCCAAAGAAATTTAAAAAATCGAAAAAAGTCCTAAAATTGCGATTTTTTAAAGAAATTTATCTTTCGATAACGCTCAAAATTCACACGAATATATCAATTCATAAAATTAAGGTTGTGTGAAAAAATTATTACAATCGGACAAAGCATGCAGGTGTTATAAATCGAAGAATTTTGTTAAAAATCGAAAAAAATCGTAAAATTGCGATTTTCATGAGAAATAATTTTCCGATTGCGCTCAAAAACGTGGCAGTTCTAAGTTCAGAGATTTCGAAGGCCTCCATAAAATTTCATCGCAATCGGAGTATCGGTTTAGCCGGAATCGTGCGGACAAACAGACAAAAATACAAAAAAAGAAAGAAAAAAAACATTCCGGAATTTTTTCTCCAGTGTAGTAGAATGGAATCTTCGCTTCGCTCGCTACGCTCATCCAATAATACTTATTTAAGCTAAATAAAACATTTGAATGCAGTGCAAAACTCAATCTTTTTAGGAATGTTTGTTTTTTTGTTTTTTTGCATTTTGTAGCATTTTTGTGAATATTCACTGATTTAGCATCAAAATCCAAAAGAAAACAATAAATGCATGTACTATCTCTATTGTATAAATAATCACAATCTATGGTACAGTACCTTTATAGATTTCACTTATTTTTCCAGACCGTTGAAATTCCTTCCATTCGTGTATCGAAAAAGGTAAAATCGATGCAAATGTTTCGACAACCAATTGAACAAGCCGTTGCAGGAGATCGACTTGGATTGTGTGTCACTCAATTCGATCCCAAACTTTTGGAGAGAGGAATTGTTTGTGCTCCAGGCTATGCTAGTACTATCTCTGCTGCAATCATTTCAATAAAGAAAATTAAATACTTTAAAGGGAATGTTAGCACAAAGGCAAGATTTCACGTAAGCGTAGGCCACGAGACCATCATGGCAAAGATAACTATATTTGGTGCAACTGTTGACACAAATAATCAAAATGACCATTTTGATTTTGATACTGAATACAAGTATCATGATGAGTTGATGTCTGCTGAAGGTGAAGAAGAAACATCCTGTACGCAATATGCATTGCTAGAGTTTGAGAAACCATTACTAGCTGTACCAAATACTTTGGTCATTGGTTCCAAGCTCGATATTGACATTCACACAAACACTTGTCGCTTGGCATTCTCTGGTAGACTTTTAAATGGACTAGAAGATAAAAACTACACATCCACTGTCTTGCCAAACCTCAAAGTTTATAAAAATAAATTCAAGACAGGGTTTGTTGAAAGGATGGTTAATGAGCATGAAGTGATTGTAAAAAACTTGTTCAAGAAGGAAACCAATGTCCAATTGTTTGTGGGTTTGAAGGTACAGCTATCAACAGGGGAGTTTGGTGTAGTTGATGGTTCATTTGGGCAGAGCGGCAAAGTGAAAGTTAGAGTACAAGATGGAATGAAAGAATCAACTATATTGCAACTCTCAAACTGTTTCAAGAAGAAGGGGAAAACGATGGAAGCAGATCCTGGTGACGCAGTTAGTGATTTTGTTAAAGTTATGTTAACCTTTAAAAGATATCTTTATGATCCTAAGAAAAAGATTATACAAATGTAATGATTGTTATGTTATGAGTTTTAATAAAAATCTATTAATTCTAACATAAAATTCTTTTTAATATATTTTGCAAGTGGCATTAAAGCGTTATGTTTCCAACAGTTTGTATGTTGACCAAGTACAATTGTTGACGGAGCAATTTTAAGTCAAATTGAGATCTAAGAATGGATATAATGAGGGACTGTAAGTGGTTGAAATGTAGTAGAGGGGGCTGATTTGAGCACAGGGAACTTCAAATATAACCACAGAAGTGCCATACATTGCATTACTTAACGCTTACGTATACTAGGTACCTACTGTCAACGTTAACTTAATTTGATACTGAAAACATAGCTGTTTCTAAAATCTTAAGAGGGGTTACCCAAGGCAACAACGTCCCTCTTCTAATACAACTCTAAAAATCGGTTTTATATGGTCTGGCAGTGCCATACTGGGCCTAGTTATGGAGATGATTTTCTATAGAAAATGAACCAGAGAAAACAGATATTGAATGTGACTTATTATGAACCAAGTCGAACGCGGGAAGCAGTTCAGGCATTGAAGAGAATGTTTCCATAAATAGCATTGGGCAATTTTTAAAAGCTGTATCTTTTGAACGAGAAGTATTTAAGAATATCATTCACATTACGTTAATCACCATTCTTTTCTTGACACATTGATGTATTTAATTTATAAAAGTCGCAATCAGAATTGAAAATAACGTTTGTGGAAACACATGTATGTTTCGCGTTTTGAGATTCATGAAAGGAACGCACAGTAGAAAAGAGAGAGGAACAATCATGCGCACGGGCGTAACGATAGCGAGGAGCAGCTTTGCACGTACAGCATCCAAGTGCACGGCGAGCTCGGCCATCGAGCTCGGCTGTCCGACATGTTCGTTTCTTCGATTCAACAGCCAATCACGGAGGATCGGCGCGCGACGCAGATGAAAAATGCAAACATCTTCTTGTTAAACTCGAACTCATTTAAATTCTAAACGTGGTATTAGAATTCTACTATATGTGATAGTTGAAGAAAAGAATGGTTAATGACGTATAGTGTGAATGATATTTCTTAAATACTTCTCGTTCAAAAGATACAAGCGTTTTAAAAATTGCCTAATGCTATTCTAATGGGGACATTCTCTTCTAATGCACTGAACTCGCTTCCCGCGTTGGACTTGTGGTTCCCTATTATAATCAGTAAATGGCAGTAAACGATAAGGTTCCCATTTGATATGAATTATATTATATTATTTCTATTTACACAGATTAAAAAATGATCCATAATATAGAATAAAAATAACATCAGTGCTACATAATAGCGCAGTGCAATAGGCCTTCTCATAAATTATTATTAACGCTTTCGACAATCGTTACAAAAAATATGCAAAAGCAGAACAACAATAATTTCTAAAATACTAGGGATGGACAAACGTTCGTTTTGAATTGGATTTTGCTTAACGTCTCATATTAATGCACTTTGGCTATTCGAGACGATGAGTGGTGATAGATGAGGATGCAGTATGAACAGAAGGGAGGAGGGGAAACCCGGAACCAGCATGTAGCCTACTCCTTTCGAAAAGTACCAAGGGGACCAACGGCTTTAAAGTCCCATCCGAGAGCACGGTGTAACTTTGACAGTCATATAGGTTCCTCCACTAGCCCGGACTGCCGAGCAGACGTCGAGGAGAACGAAGCCGTTACACTAGCTCTCGAACCCTCCATCTGCTCTAACCAGCAGTATACGTGAGTTTCAGGGTAGAGCGGTCACCCACTCTACCACTGACCACGCCCGATTCGAACTTCGGTGTTCGAGTGAGAACCGGTTAAACGACCTCGGCTAAACCGCTGGCTTTTGTTTTGAAGTTCAGAACTTTTTAGAAGTTTGGTTCGAGTTCGAAATTTAAAGTTTGAGTTTGTGGTAGACGAGGGAGCGAAGCGACTGAGGATTTTTCCATTCAAGAAATATGGTACTTCCATGATTCTGTGGGTCTATGTACATCGAAAATCAGCCGAATCGCTGAACAGATTGCGCTGAAATTTTAAACAGACATCCGGTACGAGTTTACTGAGAACTGCTAACAAAATCAGCTAGATTCATTGAGATTTAAACCAAAAAGAAACAATAAATTGAAAAATAGGCTGCTAATGTGTAGAAATTATTTTAACGACAATGGTTTCGTTTTTAACAAAATATTTTTTGTTTGTGATTTGCCTGGCTGTGAAATGCAGTGCCCAAGGTTTATCGAATCTAGCACGCTCAAGGTACCCCCAAATTTCGCTCGGAGATTAAGTAAACCTTGCAATCTTTACACGTATTAATTTTCGTACTGGCTTTGTTTTCCATAGTATTGTCACAGATGATGGACTACACTGCGTTATATGCATTTCAAAATAAGTTTAATAATTTTAAAAATACAATCCAGAAATTACAAAATCTTTCCCGACCAGGGGATTGAACCCACGTCTCCCACATTTCGGCTATAATGGTGCCTTAGCCAACTAGACTAGGGAAACGCCAAAGTCGTTGTTAGACGAGTGAGCGAGTCATGTGTTGAGTACCCGGGAACATTTGCATTTAAGTTTGATAACTAGGAAAACGCTAAAGTCCCGCCGCGTTGATGGATGAGCGTTTTTTTGTAAGTTTTTTGTTTGCGTTTTTTGCGTTTGTTTACACTTTTCCTTTGCAAGTGCTTTTGCATGCATTGTAGGTGATTGTTGTCAAGTTTCTATTGTTACTTGTTAATTGGTATTATAAACCTAAAAAAACTCATATAAAAACCTTTATTTCTGTGGATTCTGACTAACTCTTTCTACTTTTTCTTTCAAAAGGTACCACATCACCATAACCTTAATGTCCATGTGAAATCTGAACGTTGTAGCCCCACCCGTTTGGTCAGAATCGGCCCAAATGTGACGAAAATATCGCACTAAAAATTGAAAAACTAATATTAAAACCATTATTTCTATAGATTCTAGTTAACTTTTTCAACTTCTTTCAAAAGGTACTACATCACCATAATCTTAATGTCCATGTGAAATATGAACGTTGTAGCCCCACCCGTTTGGTCAGAATCGGCCCAAATGTGACGAAAATATCGCACTAAAAATCGAAAAAAATCGTAAAAGTACGATATTCATGAGAAATATTTCTTCGATTGTACCCAAAAGCAATACACCTCTAAGTTCAGAGAAAACGAAGGTCCCCTCAAAATTTCATCAAGATCGCTTATGCCGTTTGCCCGGAATCCTGCTAACAAACAGACAAAAATACAAACAAACAAAAAAAAAAAAAAAAACATTGGAGCTAAATTTTTTGGGGGTCAGTGAAATTGAAGTTTTCGCTTCGCTCGCTACGCTCGCTACGCTCATCCAATTATATTGGTATAAATAAATAATAGGGTTTTTTAAGTTTAGTTGGTATAAGGGCGCGTCAACTGTAAGGCTATGATGCGCCATTTTAGCTTATGATAGGCTTGGGTGGCCTAAGGTAGGGGGATGAAAAGTAATTTTACCGGGTACTCAACACATGGCTCACTCGTATAACAACGACTTTGGTGTTTCCCTAGTTTATTACAATTTTAAACTTAACCTGAACTTTGACTTGAAATTACTTCCAATTTTAGATAACCTAGCATATATTATGCGCGTTAAAATCAATTCCAGCACCGAAATGGACTAGGACATATTAATATAACATTTTAAATTATACATCTTTACACAGATTGGTGGACCAAAGGCCACTTGTTTTCACTTTTCATATGAATGTGCAATTGAGTTTGGTTTGGAATCGGTTCGAAACTCGGAATTTAAGGTTCATCCATCCCTATAAAATACCTTTGTAAAATTAAAAACCCAACATGACAAAAAACTTTTGCCAACATAAAGTGAGTCACAGCTGTCTTGCTGCGAAAAAGCAGATGTACTATAGTCTCAACTCAACACTCGTAACGAGCGGTAGATTTCGAGAACTGGATTATTTGGAGTGTGCGAAATGTGTTGGACAGCAAGCATCAGATTTAGAAGCACGCCGAGGATGAAGCATTCTGAGAGCTGTACAATTAATATTATCGATAATTGATCTGGGAAGAATGAACATCTCATGAATAATTTCTGGACATAATCGACTACTCGTATCAATTATCAAATTGCTGTCTGGTACACAAAACTGGTAATCAAGCGTTTCAAGCTGACTATTTGAGCCCTGTATTGAACACTCGTTCATAATTATTCTTGCTTGATTTGACACGTACAATAATTATTTATTAATTAATTACAATTCCAGTTATTAATATCTTTTAACAAATACGTAGATGGCTTGAACCCTAAAATGGGAAAAAAAGTAAAAAACATACAATTTGTAAATAATTTCAGTAAAATAACAAATTTAAGCCCCATATTCCTTTGACAGGTAAACTACATTTTTATTTTTAAAGTTCTGATACAGGTACAAGAATTGAAAACAGTCCCTTTTCTACTTCTACTATTGTAATTTGTAAATGCATCGTCTGATAATCTCTTAACAAGTTTCATTTATTTCATTGTTATACCTATCAATAATATGACCTTGGTACGGTATGTAGTTTTTTGACAATACTTTAACTGTAACTGTAATTATTAAATACTTGACAAGCAGTATCAGTATGATACAAAATCCTGCAAAGCAGTGATTGATACACAATAGGACAGAGATAGATCTTAAATAAGTAGGTAGCTAAGTGAGCATATGACTACAGCAGAGCTACATAGTGTTGGTGACATCTGCTCCCATGATAATATAATTAAAAGTTAATATATATATATATTATCTAGAATTATTTGAGTACCCTATAAAATAGTAGTACAATGTGTATTGCAATTTGTAAATAAATAATTTAACTAAAATGACTTCTACTAAAGTGCCCATGCAGTTCAAAGTCTTACCCCGTAACAATGGCACCATAGGACGTAATAATTATTTTGTCTCCCAATGGAAGTTAAAACACTAAAAGAATAAAACTCCCTTTAAAATGGATAGCAGTGTTTCAGGTATGAGTTCAAATAGTAGAACCAAACTAATGCACACAATATATCCCTAGTAATACCATTATGTATATAACACAGATTAAAAGTATGTAGTAATAAATTAGCATAAAATTAAAATTATCCCTTTGAATTTATACGTAATTGAGTTATTCTATTATGGTACTAGCTGCAGTCTAAAATGTATATACTGTACGTTTTTACATTTTCCCAAATTTGTATAATATTGAGATTAATTGTCACTTCAAAACAACTGAAGCTACTTCTTCCAAACCTCTTCTGGCTTGTTTATATAATTCATATAGGTGTATCTTTATGTTATGATAAAGAGGATGATCACAACCACCAATATCGCAGACAAAATGCCAATAGCAATCCACTGCCTTCGATCTGAAATAAAGAAAACCCCAATATCATGACTGTGTGATATCCACTAACAGCTGCAACTATTGCCTAGTTTGTGTAGGCATGTGTATACATAATGTAAAACTTACAGCCAAGTACAGTAAACAAAACTTTCAGGCTCTCAAAGTAGATAGTAAAATGCAGGCCAAGTATAGTAATTTGACTGGAAATGGGCTAGTTTAGCTTGAAGAAGGGTTGACATGTTGGGAAAGCATAGAGAATATGAAGACCAGCCTGAAGGGCTGGAAGCAACAAAACTTTTCACCTGCTGATGACAACTGCAGCTAATTTAAAGTTGTTTGTTACCTAATCCATGACACGTTTCGTCCTTCTGGGACTAACCAGGCAGTTGGTGGCCACTAAAAATCAGCTAACTACATATGTACAAACAAAACTCACAACACAACCAAACCTGTGGTAGGGCCAGACAAGCAGTAAATTCTGCAAGCATGTTGACATCATCGGCAAGGTTAATTACTTCACGCATCATTCATACTGAGAAACACCGTCAGCACAGACCAATAAGTGAGCTTCCCTCCCAACTCGGGTACTCGGTAGATAAAAAATCCACGACTTACCTACCCTGGATTTGAACCAGAACTCTTGGCAACAAGAGAAAAGCTGCCCCTCCTGCTGTTGCTGGGCAAGGGTGCCTCTTCATTCATTCTAAGAGAATAGGTTAGAGATAGGAAGGGTGGAATGTACAAAACAGCACAACCAGTGAGGGGGCTTCCCTCCTAGACTCTGGTGCTTGGGCGACAAAAGAACCATGTCTTACCCTAGATTTGAACCAAGACCCGTGGCAACAAGAGAGGCTGCCCTACTAATTGTGACTGGGATCCGAAAACGAAAAGAGACAATACTACAGGTTGATAGCTCTTGGCTATGTTGCAAGCAAATAGCTCTTGGCTGCAGGTGCTAGCCCCCCCCCCCTTTTTTTGGAAATATTATATTATACGTAGTATTACAGTTTTATTGCCATTGGACAATTCCTTTTAAAAAAGAACAATGGTCCAAGCTTTTTTCCCAGGTGGCACTGTGGCAGGAATGGGTCAACCAATTGAAATTGTTTATAAAGTTAATTATTGAAAAACAAGCACTAAGCCACTAAGGGAAAATAAATATCCTAGGAAAAGACCCACTTAGATAAAAATTGGAAAATATAAGGATGTACGGAATCCAGTAGGTCTTACTCTTTAACGGGATAGAGAAGTCAATTTGCCGTTTCAGATCCCAATTTAGTAACATAAAAAGTTTTAAAAAGTAACATTTTATTTTTAAGTGATACCTATATCATCAAACATCATTCAATGCCTTTTTTCACCAAATGATGCTAAAATATGAATTGTTTTAATTTAGCGAAATAAGGCACTAATAATGTTTTCTGCTAAATTAGGGCAAAATCGGGAACGTTTTTCAATTATTCTGTAAGTTTTAGCTCCAAAATATGCAATTAATTTGACAATTTGGCATAAAAATCAACATTTTTGTTTTAACGTATAGTTGACACCATGACAGTTGAAAATATTATTATCGAACAACGAACACGCCTGGCTAATTCAAATTAGTTTAAACTTTATATGGCCTAAATATTCATTAATGTGTAATACGTGTTCATTTCGCTGAAGGGTAGTGATTGCAGTGCTATTTTTATGACAAAATGATGCCTTTACCTTGAGTTCACTGAATTTAAAGACTTTTTGTAACAAATTACCTACCCATAGGTATTGTCCATATCGAATGGGACTGTTGTTGCCAATGTGCTTCCAATACTGTTAGGCTTATATTATCTACTTTAAAATAGGCCGACCTACACATTTATGTGACTTACCATTAGATATATATATAGAGGACCTTAGACATTTGATGTGACTTACCATTAGATACACGGAGGACCTTAGACATTGATGTGACTTACCATTAGATACACGGAGGACCTTAGACATTGATGTGACTTACCATTAGATATATGGAGGACCTTAGACATTGATGTGACTTACCATTAGATACACAGAGGACCTTAGACATTGATGTGACTTACCATTAGATATATGGAGGACCTTAGACATTTGATGTGACTTACCATTAGATACACGGAGGACCTTAGACATTGATGTGACTTACCATTAGATATATGGAGGACCATAGACATTGATGTGACTTACTATTAGTATATATATGGAGGATTTCTCGATTTGTTTAGTCGGGAAACACTCCCGTAGGTGTAATTGATATTATTTACTACAATTCAGAAATTAAAAATGCGGGAGATCCGTGGTTCGATTCCCGGTTGGGGCGGACTTTTTTAATTTCTAAATTGTAGTAAATATATATGGAGGACCTTGGACATTGATGTGACTTACCATTAGATACATGGAGGACCTTAGAAGTTGATGTGACTTACCATTAGATACATGGAGGACCTTAAACATTGATGTGACTTACCATTAGATATATGGAGGACCTTAGACATTGATGTGACTTACTATTAGATACATGGAGGTTTTATGTAAATCAACACAGAAATTAAAAAATCCATCTCAGCAGGGTATCGAACCCCAGTCTATCGATTGCCGGTCGGGTGCTTTACCTCTAAGCTACCGAGACGGTTAACTTCATTACATTTGGATTGTTGGTGCATTGTAGGTCTGAATAGATAGAGGCGCCGCGACGCACGCCGATAAAACGAATCTGTTCAGATCTACAATGCACTAACAATCCAGATGTTTAGAAGTTAACCATCTCAGTAGCTTAGGGGTAAAGCATCCGAACGGCAATTGGGAGATTGGGGTTCGACACCCCGCTGAGATGGATTTTGTAATTTCTGGATAGATTTACATAAAATCGATTACACTTACGGGAGTGTTTCCCGATTAATGAAATTGAGAAATACATGGAGGACCTTGGACATTGATGTGACTTGCCATTAGATATATGTAGGACCTTGGACATTGATGTGACTTACCATTAGATATATGGAGGACCTTGGCAACTTTTTTCATTGTTGAGTCAAGTTTGGAATCTGTATTTTCCAACTCATTTCCAAATTCATCTAACATTCTGGAATGAAAAAATACATTGCATAAGATTTAATTTTATGGTATCCTCTCTTTTAGCTAACATATTCTAATTTATTTAAACTGGGAACCTGAATAAACATGTTTCAGTGGGGGAAATGTACATAAGGATACTCTTACCTTAAAACATTAGGTAGGTCGCACAGACACACATAGATGAATAGACAAGTTGCTGATACGTTTAGACCAACAAGTGGTCTTTATCACTCAAGCGTGAGTACTGTATTTATGCAAGTATAGGCCTCGGGTAGGCCTATATTTGAAATTGTCAAGTTCAAAAAGTGGGGTGCGGCCATTATGTGAAGCCATTTATCAATAGTATTTATATCCAAATCTTTAAAATCTGAGTGGTCAAAATAAGGGTGCGGCTTTTACTCGAGGGCGGCCTATAAGCGAGTAAATACGGTAGAGTTGCTAAAGTAGTTCTAAAGTCAGTATGTATGTACTGTATGTACAATGAAGGTGCTGTCGAGGTGAGTGGAGGCAGATGGAACTAGATCTAGGGGAGGCAGATCAGAGCACGCCTGCTACCTGTTGTTCAGGTTTGGAGGCTCGCGGGGTCTGGTGATGTGTTGGTGTGACAGTTCTCAGTTTCTGAGTTTCAACTGCTTGCAGTCATTGGAAGCGCCTTGATGATTCTGGTTGTGAAAAAGTCCTGGAAAGACAGGTTGTGTTCAACAGCATGCTGGGCCACAGGTTTGTCAGGATCAATCTGATTAATACTTTGATGATGGCCTGTCATGCGGGTTCTCAGGGTTGAGGTGAGCCTGCATATTCTGCCGGACACTGAGTGCATTGGAGGTGATAGACTACGCTGGAGGTGAGGCAGCTGTTGTGATGATGGGGTAGATGACACCTGTGGCTTCTGCGGTGAACGTCTTGGTAGGTGGATGCATAGGGCAAGTTTTGCACCTAGGGCGGTTGCAGGGGTAAGATCCTGTTGGAGGAGCTCCCTCTCTTCTTCAGACGACCACCTAACATCAGAGATGCGCTAATCGACCAGGACCCCACCAGGCCTTCAACTCCAACGCAGAGAGCTCCTCCAACAGATCTTACCCCTGCAACCACCCTAGGTGCAAAACTTGCCCTATGCATCCACCTACCACGACATTCACCGCAGAAGCCACAGGTGTTATCTACCCCATCCATCACCACAACAACTGCTTCATCTCAAACGTGGTCTATCAGCTGAAATGCACTCAGTGTCCGGCAGAATATGTAGGCCTCACCTTAAACGAATTGAGAACCCACATGACAGGCCACCGTCAGAGTGTTAAACAGATGGATCCTGACAAACCTGTGGCCCAGCATTCTGTTGAACACAACCTGTCTTCCAAAGACTGTTTCACGACCAGAATCATCAAGGCGCTTCCCGATGACTGCAAGCAGGTGGAACTCAGAAACTGGGAACTGTCACACTAACACATCACCAGATCCCACGAGCCTCCAAACCTGAACAGGGTAGCAGGCGTGCTCTGATCTGCCTCCCCTAGACCTAGTTCCATCTGCCTCCACTCCCCTCAACAGCGCCTTCATTGTACAATGTACATACATACTGGCTTTAGAACTACTTTAGTAACTCTCCTCACCTCACGCGCTGTGTGATAAAGACCACTAGTAGGTCGAAACGCATCAGCAACTTGTATACTCATCTATGTGTGTCTGTGCGACCCACCTAATGTTTTAAGGTAAGCTGTCGTCCTTCTGTACCTTTCCCCCACTGAAACATGTTCATTCGTGTTCCCAGTTTAAGTGTCCTAGCCATTTAGGCATCATCGATACCTACGCAAACTAGTATTCTAATTCATAGGTAGGTGGAGGCCTACTGTAAAACATTAAGAATTTTCTTCATAATGGTGTAGGCCTACTTTGTGAACTTTCAGTACAACTAATGAATGCATTGTTTGCCATTATTTTCGGCTTTTACAGTGTTAGAAAATGATTGGGAACAAAATGACAAATGAATCAAATGTAAATGGAAAGAACAGCAAATAACATATGCCTCGGTTAGATTCAAATAAACATTTTTGGCTTTGGCCATTGAAACAACAAAATCACTGTCAGTCTTTTTCTCATTATGTAGGCTTGCCAATCTCTTTAGCCCAAAGTCCAGGTTAATAATTAAATTTGGACAGATGAAAGATACTCACACAGCTTGCTCGTCCAATTCACTACCAATCTGTCGAGACACCGTCTTCAGCGTACCAAGTGAGTCGCTTATTATCTCTAGATGTTCTTCTTGAGTACGAATCATGTGATTCTGCTGCTGCAATGTGTCATCGAGGAACTGTCTATTTGGACTGTCTAGTTCATTCTCAAGTTTGGAATATTTGGTTGTTCCGTGGCTAGTAGGTACACGGGCAGGACTATTCTCAAGTAGGGGCTGCCAAACATAATTCCAGTCTCATTATTATGGTGCTATGGTACTACAAAACTAACAAATAATAAGCACATACTACCACTAGGCCTCAGTAATGTAGGCCTCCAATTCTCGGGCATACATGCACAACAATCAATCATAGATACATGTTGAGACTGGACTGGGGTCATCAGTGGCACAGCCAATGCCATGTTTTGATCCAATGATACAACTTAAGAGGAGTCGCTGAGGTTGGTGCAAATAAAGTGCATGTGCTCACGTGTTGAAGATTGCAGCTGAACAGTTAGTAAGTTATTTATTTTTAGTTGCATGAATGTTAATATAGAAATTTTCTATTGATATCCATTATCCATACATGGTAGCAAAGAAATAGCTTTAAAATAATTGCGAGACTTTAAGTCCAAAAAGGAAAAGAAAGGAAAATCCTCAACATGAATTTTGATTAGTGAAATTACCATGAAGCCATTTTATCTTATGAATAACAAAATAAGCCTGCGTGTTCACATTATTTAACATTGAGATGCAGTATGAAAATTTGCATGAAAAAGTCTCGACTCTTAAAAGTAGATCCGTTGAAACTAGGGATGACGAAACCCGACTTTTTTACGACCCGGGTACCCGTCCACATTACCCGCGGGTTACCCGGGTAGTAAAACAAAAAAATCGTGTGGGGTGTCTAATGAACTGTGAAGAAACACGCTTATCAATTATCGTAATATCTCAGACGTAATGCTGTTCTATAAACAATGACGTTCCGATGAAGTAGTATTTCATAATCACGAAAGAGGAACAGCAGCGGGCCATTAAGATAACACTCACTGTTCGGTTGCCTCTGCTTTATATCTTGTCACAGTCAAGTCAAGTCAAGGTCACGACTAACGCTGTGTTGGCTCGGGGCGCGGGACTGGAGCCGAACGAGAGTAAACAAGATAAGGAAAGATTTATCACCGTGGGTGATAGCTTTTAAGTTTTGACTTCTAGCAGATTGAAAACATAAGTGATGTTGTGGTAATTATTTACGCGGTATAATCTCTGGAAGATCGCACAAGTGGTTAGGCAGGAGGGGGTGGGGGGGCATACTCAGCACACTGCCACAAGTCGGCGGCATGAACAAAGGACATTATAATTCAAAAGAAAAACGCCGCTAAGGTAAACGGGTAGTGGAAACACAGACCCGTACCCGACTTCGTCGGGCGGGTACCCGATACCCGGGTACCCGTCATCTTCCCTAGTTGAAACTTGCTTGTGGTGGAATTTGGCTGAAATTCACAATATTTAGGCCCTACTCTTATAAGTGTGCTTTTCAATTTATACAAAAGAAAATGGGGGTTACCAGATTACTTTTCGGACATTTTTCGAAATAAAAATCAAGTAAATCCCTATCCTTTAACATTGCACGCGTGCAAAACCCTACACTTTCTGACCAAAAAGGCACCACAGTACCGGACCGCAATTTGAAATATGACTAAATTATGTATCAATTTGCAGGTAATTAAACACTGAATGAAAATAGGCCTAGCATTTGCAAAAGGCCTACATGTTGCCATACTGGATATTTAAGTTATAAATGCCTTACCAGCTGTGCCATTTTTGAAACATCATAGGACTTATTATTTAATACAATCCAGAAATATGTATTATCATACATCATCATCATCATATGATATTTCTGAATTGTATTAAATAATAACATTTACACCTACGGGAGTGTTTCCCGATCAACCAAATCGAGAAATCATAGGACTTCTTTGGATACAAGGTTGATGTGATGTTGAGGTGTTACCTTTTTTATTTAATTTTAAATAGGCCTATTTATTTGAACTTTTTTTGAAGTAGAAGTTCAGGATACGGTATGTCTAACAATACCCACAATCTCACATATTGTTATAATAGTGCAACCTACATTCTCATGCATACCAGCTTTTCGATTTAAGACATGAAAACTGGGGTGCGACCTACAATCGAGTAAATACAGTACATTATGGAGATTACACGAATTTGTTATTCAAATCAATGAATTGATTGAGGAACGGGAGTAGACCTACTGGTTCTCATAGATTGATTCTTTATCAATGTTCATTATATTGGTGTGAGATAGGATCCAACTAGGGTTACCAACTTGGGTCAACTAGAATTCCGGACAAATCTCGAATTTTAGTGGGCACACAAGGGGTCTGGGGCGAAGCCCCAGCCGCCGGAGGCGAAAATTTTTTGGACTCTTTTAACCTTCAAAACAGCCGGATACGTAATTTAAAGATTCAATGACTTGGATATATCCAAGTTTAAATTCTTCTTTTTGAGAGGCGAATTGCCTACCAGTTCCATTTCACGATGCAACAATCCGACAGAAAGCACAGGAAAATCGCTCACTGTACGTTCAGTGACTAATACTAAACTGAAATCTCATGTTGTAGCGCCTGCGCCTCGCCAAGTGCGCATACAATACAAAGGGGTTAGGGAGGGGTATTTGATTGGATATTCGGATTTAAAAGCAAAGTGGCTGACATCTGGTGAGCGAAGCGCGAACCCGCCGAAGAAGCATTAAGTTGAGATATGGCCGCTTATAAGTATGTTTTCCTATGGCACTTGCAATGGATCACGACTGAAATAAACACTCAATAAAGACAAAACTACACCACCAATTTATGAAATTGAGTTTGTAAGTCTAGTGGAATATCTGAAGCCACATCGTATACATCCTAGATAGGAAAATGTTAATGAAAATAAGCGTGAAAGTTGAACTTCGGGGACGATAACATTAGAAGTAACCCGGAGTAGGGTAGGATGTTTTCGTCGGTTTAATCGGGGAAAAAATATTGTAGGGGACGTTTAAATAGTATAAGATTATATTTAAACTATCTATGAATGAAATAAAATGGTAAGATTATTAAAAACACGTGATGATGGAGCATCAGCTTGTCATGAGTTCGTTCATTTCTAGGCCTACAAGTGGGCGTGTGTATAGGCCTACACACAGCTCTCAATGTAGGATGTTTTTGTCAGTAAAATCGTGAAAAAATACTGTAGGTGACGTTTAAATAGTGTAACATTATTTTAAAACTATCTATGAATGAAATAAAATTGCAAGATTGTTAAAAACATGCGATAATCGAGCATCAGCTAGTCATAAGGTCGTTCATTTCTAGGCCTATAAGAAGTGGGCGTGTGTACACAAACCACATCAATCATTTGTTTGATATTTTCGAGCCTGCTCGGCAACTTATTTAATATAAACTAACGCTGGTCATACCAATAATATTACGCTACGCCCATGGAGAAAAGATTCTGATAGCAATTTTGTGCAAGAAATTGTTTCTCAGAGAGATCTAGGCATTCCGTAGGAGGGCCTAGGCCCTAGCTGCGAGTTTCCGAGTTTAGCATCACCAACGACGTACGTTAGGTTACGGGAAACAGCTTTTTCCGAATAAATGGGTTAACGAAATGGCTGTAGGTCTATTCTATTAGAAATTACACGGATGCAAGTAAAATAATGTCCTATAATTTTGTCACACATGGCCCGGAACTATCTGGTATTGTAGGAAATCAAATCGGAACCGATCGGGAAATGTAGGCCTAAATTGACTCTTCGGAAAAGGAAATAAATATATTTCAAAGAGTTGCAGGATGACTTTGAACATCACAATAGGCTAACTAATGCCATAACATTAATTTACATCCTAATTGCATATAACAACATTCACCAACGATTGATTATTGAGCATTCAAATCGTCAGTTTATACACAGCTGCTTAGGGAAGGACTACTCCTAATGCTACTCCGGCCGGCCATGATGCACGTTACGCCCACCGACGGTGCTGCCCCTGGATTTCACTTTAAATCCCTATTGCTTTACGTCTCATATTTATGCAACTTGGCTAATCGAGACGAAGGGAGGGACGTAAGGGATGACGCAGGGGGACAAGGGGGACAAGGGTTGGTAGTGGGACAGGGCAGTCACGAGCATAGAGGTCACGAGCACGACTAGCTAGGAGTAGGACTACGAAAAGGCGGCTACATGAAAGAAACTAACTTTTATTCCAAATTACCAAACCAACTGATGTACCAACTTTAGAGAGAAAAAAACACTAATTCACTGCAATACTCTAAAATTCAATAAAATGTAGTACAAATATGACTTTTTCACAAATTCCGGACAAAGTGCCGTCCGGAATGAGGCAATTCCTCTTTCCGGACAAAGGCATCAAAATCAGGACTGTCCGGAGAAATTCCGGACGGTTGGCAACCCTAGATCCAACAGCTTCCCTTCAAAAAGTGATGGTTGCTGTTAGAGATGCGAATTTAAAAAAAAACGGCGGCCCGGCCCGGCCCGAGGCCCGACCCGAAACGGTCCGGCCCGGGCCCGGCCCGACTATTAAAAAAATACTGCGGCCCGGCCCGAACCCGGCCCGAAAGATAATCATCCTGGCCCGGCCCGGCCCGAAAGTCGGCCCGAAAGCCCGGCCCGAAAGTCTGGATTTTTGGACTCGTCAAAGCAAATGGGCCGCCTTTGCCAACAGTATGATAGTATTTCTAGTTCTGCAATTATATACCGTTATACCTAGATCTGGGTGGGCATTGGGCAGTGTAGACCTAAAGCAAATTGCCCATATGGCATGTTTATGAATTGTGCGTGTATATTTATCGACATGAGTGATGCCGCCAATAAGGGACGCAGATGTAGTTGTAGGCCTACATATTTATGTGAGAGCACGTTCTATTTTGTGTTTATTCGAGACCAGGCTAGTAAGTATACTGTTATTTCAAATCATATTGGACAGTGAAAAGCAAAGTGCCGAGTGACATGTTCACAAATTATTAATATTTATGACTTAAGTCTATGAGTATTGAGCTTGTATTGAAATCGATGGGATCACGGGAGAAATGCCGCCACCGCCAGGCGACAAATTATTTAAGGGCGCAGATGTAAGTTGTAAAAACACAGCCTGTCTCCTTCGTCATAGTCTGTCCATCTTCTTGTCGAAGCACGTTCGATATTGTGTTCGGGAGTATTGTATCGCAAATCATGTTGTGGGGGTGTGGTGATGTCCACTCCAAACCCTTCTGTCCACCTCGACGTCGAAGCTCATTATAGTCTAAGCAAGAGGTTGGATTCTAGGAGATGAAACTTTAATTATAATATAATAATAAGACTGTGAAAACGCATTTTTTTGTCTGTCTGCTGTATCTTTCTTTCTTTCTTTCTTTCTTTAACGTTTATTCTATTCAGTTTAAAAAAATGATTCACAAATCAACTTCTCAATGCTTCGGCTCGGCCCGAAGCCCGAAACCGAAACTATCCCGAGCCGGAGCCGAAGCATTGAGAAGTCGGGCCGGGCCGGGCCAAAACACCAATCTCTATTTCCTAAGTTAAATATGGTGCCCGGCCCGAAGCCTGGCCCGAAAGCCCGAAACGGCCCGAAAGCCCGAACTGGCCCGAAAGCCCGAAACGGCCCGAAAGCCCGAAACGGCCCGAAAGCCCGAACCGGCCCGGCCCGGCCCGAAGCCCGAAAGTACCAAAAACATCCGGCCCGGCCCGGCCGGGCCGGGCCGGGCCAAAATTCCCATCTCTAGTTGCTGTTGAGTTTCTTAAAAAAAGGAAAGGATTTTTCCTTTCTCTCTTGAGTGAACAAGACCTCGTGTCGAAACGTCTCGTTTTTTTCTGTGTTTTGTATATATTTATGTAACTATTCTTCAAGAAACTCAACAGCCACCATCACTTTTCGAAGGGAAGCTGTTGGATCCTATCTCTGTATAGCAGAGCACTGGCTTTCAATTTCTGAAATTGACTCCTTTTGTATCCCAAACTATGTTAATGTTGATATCTTTTGCCGCTCCTCATTTATTCATGGAGGTGTGGCTATATTTGCTAAACCTCATCTTAGCATTTCTCCTATAGCTGAAATTAAAAACTTTAACATTGAAAAGTCTTTTGAATGCTCTGGGGCTTCATGGCACATCTCTAATTCTCATTTTATAATCATATCTTTGTATCGATCTCCACTTAGTGACCCTAAAGTTTTTTCTCCTCCTTAGAGAAAATGCTAGTGTTTATAACAAAGAAATTCCCCAATGCCTCTTACATAATTTGTGGAGACCACAATATTGACCTCTTAACACAATCTACCACCAGCACTGAACTAATTGATTTACTAAATTCCTTTCATATGTATGCTACCATCACATCTCCTACAAGAGTCACACATTCCAGTAAATCCTTGATTGATAATATTTTTACCTCCATCGACGAATCTCTTATCACTGCCACAGTGCGTGATCCAGGGCTTTCCGACCATCATGCTCTTTTTCTTGACCTATCCCTCTCCCATTATCACTCAAAGATTCTGACTCAAAAACGTTTTTTCAATGATGAAAATATTGCTCACTTTATCTCACGGCTAGGTGGTGAACAATGGTCATCTTTATCATTTACAGCAGATGCTGATGTTTTATACTCATTTTTTGTGTCCACTTTCTTGGTTCACTTCAATGAAGCTTTTCCTCTGAAAACAATTCAAATTCGGAAACCAGTAGGTAACCCATGGATTACTCAGGCACTTCGCTGTGAGGGAAAAACACTAAGAAATCTTCACTCATCATTGAAAACACTCCCAAAATAGATCAGTTAGTAAAGAGCAATACTTGGCCCTCAAAAAGTCTCATGCCAAAAACATTAGACAATCAAAACTTCAATTTTATAGCCGCAAAATAGCCGACTCCTCTAACATCTCTAAAATGGCCTGGTCTGTAATCAAATCTCAGACTTCTTCGCCCATATCCAAAGAAAGTATCACCATAATGCATGAAGGAAAACTAGTATCTAACCCAACTTCATTAGGCAATATTTTAAATACCTTTTTCACCACCATTAATGTGCCACCAGCAATTGCAACAGGGAATTCTAAACCCTCCTCACAATATCACCCCAAAGGTTCCCTAGCCCAGTTCAAACCATTTTTCTAAAGCCAACCACTCCCAGTGAAGTGGCAACTATATTGAAAAAACTAAGCACAAGACACTCAGCTGGGCTGGATGAAATTCCAGGATCACTCTTGGCAAAATGCTCCCACTTTTTATCTCTTCCCCTATCTTACATTATTAATGAGTCTATTTCATCAGGTATCTTTCCCTCTGATCTTAAAATAGCAAAGGTAATACCTATCTTTAAGAAAAAAGGGTAAAAGTCTGCCAAAAACAACTACCGCCGCATCTGAATCTTATCGTCTTTTTCTTAAGTTTATGAATACATCATGCATGATCGCCTTATGGCACATCTCAATCATCACAACGTTCTTTCACCAAGTCAACATGGTTTCCTTAAACATAGATCAACAACTTCCGCTCTTTTCAGTTTCCTCTCACATGTTTATTCCGCCCTTGATAAAGGAGAACAGGCAGTTAGCATATTTTATGATCTTAGCAAGGCCTTTGATTCAATTGATCACAGGACGTTTCTGTCAAAAATGGAGTACTATGGGATCAGAGGTATTGCTCAAAGTTGGCTTTCATCATACCTATCTGGACGCTCACAAGTAGTCGCTATCCGCACTGTTGACAATAATTTAACAAAAACAGTTCTCTCAGATCCTCAAAAATTAGTTAAAGGAGTCCCTCAAGGCTCGATATTAGGTCCCTTAGCTTTCCTCCTTCATGTTAATGACCTGCAGCTGCACCTAACCGGTGGACTTCTTCTACAGTATGCAGATGACTTCAGTCATCTGCTAACTGCCCCCAAACACAATATATCTAGCTTTCCAATGATATTAAATCAAAAGGCTGTGCAAATGTCTCAGTACTGCCCAGCAAAACATTCTTTCATTATCTCTTCCCAAAACAGTATGTATACATGAATTTTCATCCTCCCCAAAATATACCCTGTCAAGCCCTCTAATCCAAATTGGGAGTAACCACATTATTCGCTCTTCTTCATTTAAACTTTTAGGATAATCCTAACAGAGACTTTGGATTGGTCGGGTCAAACAAACATTGTTCATCTAAAATTCTTAGTGGGTGTTATATACTCAGGAAACTTAAAACTATAGTCCAACCTCATATTTTGATTATTACATACTTTGCATTTATCCACTCCCACCTTTCGTATGGTACACTTTTCTGGGGTGCATCGCCTCATGCAAAAAGAGTCTTCATCCTCCAGAAAAGAGCAATCAGGATAATAGCGGGAGCTTCTAGAAAGCGATCTTGTCGGGAACTCTTTCGACAATTAGAAATCCCAACACTAGCATGTGTCCTGATTCAGTCAGCATCTCTTTTTGTTCGCCTTAATACCCACATCTTCCAGCAAAAACACAACTGTTCATGATCACTTTACACGTTCCAGCAATTTAGTTCACATTTCCTCTCATAATCTTTCCCTTTTCTCTAAAGGTCCATACTACTTAGCATCAATTATTTATAATAACCTTCCGAATAAAATTCGCTTATGCCCATCTGACAATTCTTTCAAATCTAATCTTAAGTCCTTTCTGCTTAAAAACAGTTATTACTCACTTCATGAGTTTCTATCTGACGGCTCTCCCAAATAAATTACCTTGTTGATTGTCATTAATATCAATATTTACAATGTATTAATTATTATTGTGTGCGTCATTGTAAATGTAATTGCATTTTTTTATGTTTCATATTGTATTATTACATTTATCTATGTATTAACAAAAACATTTGTTAACCTTAATTTTATTATAACCTTATTCATTTCACTCCACCTATCTCTCTCTCTCTAGAGAATAGGTGATAGTGTTATACTTCTACTCTGTATTAGTCAAATGAATAAAACATTACTTACTTACTTACTTACATATACCCAGCCATTGGCATTCTTTCTACATAACCTTTATCAATGTTCACGTGAAATACAATAACGATGTTAAATTTAACTATTTTTGCCTACCCAAAAAGCAGAAAGCTTTGTGCTAAAGCTCTTTTCTGCGCTAGTCTCAGCAACTCCTCTTAAAAAATTTTATAACTATAATAAGACATGATGTCTTTAGGCCTACTCTTTTTTATTCTCTTCTTCTTCTTGGTTAAATTTGGTTGAAAACTACCGGTACGTATAAAAATGAATACCGCGGTACAGCTTTGAGATATTAAGCACAAAATACCTCCTTTTCCCAATTTCCAAATTAGCATAGCATAAAAGTAGCACAACAGAAGCGTACATAACAACGTTAGTTACGTTACAACAGTTTTGAAGGCTTGTATCAGATGACTGTGTTGTCGTCTGCACTGCAAGGGCTTTCACTTCGTGAATTACCCAATTGATGTAGTAAATAGGCTCCGAACCTTTAACGTAGGTATTTAAGCTATTCATTGCTATATTCATCATTTAAAATCATTAGAGGTATCTATATTGTCCCCAAGTACCGGTATCCAAAGTGAAAAAAAATAAAATATATAGCAAAATGAATGTGGTAGGCCTACTTATAATAGGGTTTTTAAACAAATTGAATTTTGTACTCTTGTTGATACTAATTTTAATTTCAGCTTTACCATATTTTTGTAGCAAAGCTCGATTCTATTTTTGGGATCTCTTGCCATTATGTAACTAATTTAGTCGCATGCTTCCTAAAAATAAAATCTTAAGTTTTAAAATTCTTGACCTAGATTAAGTTGTTATTATGTGTAGTTTTAAAGCTGAAGGCTTTATTTAATCAATGACTGTAGAGAGTGTTTGTGGAGGTAATTTATTTATTGAACCAAAAAAAGTGCGTTGGAGACATTGTTGCTCGATCCCTTGGCCATTGCGTTCATAACTAGTACAGTGTTTAGCAGAGGTGGAAAATTACCGGCCGCCCACTTGAGTAAAAATTTCACGCTAGCCCCTAAATTACCAAAAAGAGCAAAATCTCAACAACAAAAAAAGCACCTTGCAGCATATTATGATCTTTGAGTGAGTGTTTTTCATTTATCAATGCAACATTGGCTAGCTACTTCCACAAGTTATTATTGATACAAATTCGCTTTAAATCACGTTTTAGGCAATCAAAAGATATACAGTACAATACTTTTAAAAAATCGCTTTCGGGCTTCACCCCAGACCCCCGCTCTACCGCGATACTACTGGCCCCCACTTATTTTTCCTGGCCCCTAACTTTTTAGTGGATTTGTCCACCCCTGGTGTGTAGTATAGATTTGTTGGTGTTTATGGGCAGGTAGAGCAAGGGTAGTGGGAAGGTGGCGCCTCTCTCACATACCATTTGAGATGGGGCCAACCACATTGGATCTGAAATACTGTCTACATAATAGTACTATGAATTTAAAATGTTCATCACCTGGCGAGCGGTCCTATCACGATCTCTTCCTCTAGAAATATTCATCTTGTCTTTCATCACCTGAAACAAAATAAAGGCTGTAATGGTATGGGCTATTTTAAATAGGTACACTGAAAATAACTAGATATTCTACGCTGATTTTTAATGTAGGTACCATGTTCAATGAGTCACTAACAGTAATGGTATGGTCTCTTGACAACTGGAGGACAACAAGTGTTAGCCTATAATATTTTATAATAATACTAATAGTGGCTGGTAGAGCAGTAAGAACCAAGCACTATTTTTTTGTATTTTATTTTTATTATCATCAATACAATGAGACTTCAAAATATATGTAAACCTAGCCTTCCTAGTTCCTACCCTAAGTAAAATATGCTACAAGAGAAGTTGTAAGATACAAACCTTTACTTCTTCACGGGTTTGGTCAATAAAGCTTCTACGACTACTGAGTTCTTTGTTGTCAATCTTGAACTTAGTAGGATTCTTCTCTACAATGCGTAAATCAATGTTAAGGAAATAATAATTGCCGGTATTTTTCTTCAATCCTCACAATGAGATTTAAATCTATTGTGCCTAGCCTGTAAGGTCCTACCCGGGTCATCAATAGGTGGAGATGTACGGTATGCTATACTAGCTCTCTAGACAAAGAATGTAGATGCTCTCATCACAAATGGTAGGGGTAAGTGGGGTAAATAGGAACACTTTTAGAAGTTTCATGTTTGACTATCTGTAAAAAGTTGTAGGCTACAATTGATTTTTGTTGTACATTATTCTTTGCACTGTCGATAATATAGAGAATAACTTGTATGTCATTTTCCTAAAACCGTGTAGAAGGAAAATCAAATGTAAAAAGTGGTATTGTTCCTAATTTACTCCATCATTTTGGGGTAAATGGGAACAGACAACACTGTAGCTTATTGATGTGAGATTTTGAAAAAATGGGGTATAGGAACAGACATAATATATTAAGTAGGTACCTATTATTTCAACAACAAAAAAATTAAGTCAAAATGTTAAAAACTGTGGATGCTATGTAAGAAAACAATATCAGATAATATATTAAAACCAGAGCAGAGCACCAGATTTGTGACAAAAAATATTATTTGTTTTTGTTACAATAAGATGAATTTAGTGTTTATTTCTAACGTTGCAAATAAGTAGGGGAAGTGGTCAAATTGGGGAAGGGGGGGGAGATGAATTTAACTTTTGTAATCAAATTTTATCAGCGGTAGGAATAGGGCCTATGGGATAATTAGGAACGCACAAATGAACGCAATCAATCTTATGGGAATCTTGTGAATATAAAGCACCAAGGTGTTATTTTCCCACGTGTCAGAAGAAATTGATGAAAAAGCAGAAAAATGGCCAACATGGCAATTTTCACGATACCTGGTCAACCAGAATGGTCAAATAGAGATGGCTGTGAAGATCAAGAATTGGAGGTGGTGTGGGATAAATGGGAACAAGGGCCTAACAGCATTGATGGACTAAGATAAGCAAATAAGCCTACACACCAATTATTGTAAAACCATGTTCATAGTTCTGGGGAACTTTTTACATGTCAAAATATTTTTTGGGGGTAGGCCTAGCCTACTCTTTGGACATCAAATTTTTTTCTAAAGTTTTTTTACTGAAACTTAGCCTACATTAACTTTTTAGTGTAGGGTAGTTTTTAAAAAAAAGAAAACTAATAAATTAAAATCAGAATTAGCTGATTTTTTTATGTTGAAAAAATAAAAAGGTTATTTGTATGTTTTTTAACTGGTCATAGAGTAGATTTTAGGGCTGTTCCTATTTACCCCACTTACCCCTATTGTATTGTATTTGTAGGCCTATTGTTTTATTATTATTATTATTATTATTATTATTATTATTATTATTATTTTATTTATTGTTTATTCTTGTTTGTTACATTTTACAACAAGAAACGGCGTCGACGCTACACGCTAGCAAATATCTTGCTAAATCACTCAAAATATATGTGGAAATCTCATGCCGCAATGAGCCTTGCTGAAGCA